>BMAW01022834.1:395887-427810 GCA_019974015.1 Nephila pilipes
TGTGTGTGTGTGTGTGTGTGTGTATGCTATATATATATCCTTTAGGCTGACCTCTACTAGATGTTTCCTTTTCACGCACATAATGTTAATCCTGTGGAATACCCGTACTACCCTCCTATACTATTTTAGCTATTTAAATTTAAAAAGTGCATCCGAAAGAGCAATAAATATTGAAGGCTTCTGTGGAATTACTTTTTCTCCCCGATTTTTGAAAATATTTTTTAAAGACCGGAAAAACCCGCAAACAAATTATTAAAACAGCGGTAAAAATATTTTTGAAACTTAGAGGAAATCTGTAATTCCAATAAAACTGTTATTAATATTTACTCTTTCGGAAGCAATTTGTTGTATTCAAATAGATTAAATAGTAAAGACATATACGGAAGTAGGAATTCCATAGGATTAATATTACGTTCACGAAAATAAAATAGCCGACAAACAAAAGCCTTAAGATATATTTACATTGCTGATACACATTTAATTTAATATTTTACCGTTTCCTTTTATTTGAATATTCGATCAGAATATTATTATATACTTTAATTATTTACCATTTGCTCATATTTTAATCTGTAATATAATAATTGATTTTGAAACAGAATTGTTTGTTCTTATTATTTTGATATCAACAGTGGCAACATTTCCGTTCTTTAGAATGCCTGACAGATTAAATTACGCATGAACACAACATAAGAAGGTATTTTTATTAACAAGTATTATTATATACTTAAAAATTACAATTTGATCTTATTTTAATATTTAATTTAATACTTTATTTTCGTGGTAGAACCGTTTGTTCTTACTATTTTGTTATTAACAGTGGCAACGTCTTTGTTCTTTAGAATGGTTTTTATTGTCTAGGTGAAGAATTCATCACGTTTTAACACGATAAAATCAGGAGGGATTTTTATTAATGGATAATTTTTACTTACAGATAATTTTCTATTTTGATAGTAATTGTTTCTATGGTGCCTGAGGCTCAGAAATATTCTTACTTTATGCTAATTATTATTCATTTAGAATAGTTATACTTTTACTTTCATTAGAATAGTTTTTTTTTTATTTTAGTAGATATTATTCTATATAAAAATTTACATTATAAGTTTTATCAAAATATTAAATTATTATTTAAATATTAAAAATAATATTATATATATACGGCGATCGGTATAGGACGGCGATCGAGAAGCGGCAGCGTTGATTCGAACCCTGGACCAAGGGGTCCGAAGTTGACGGGCCTACCAATCAAGCCAAAAAGATATCTCATCGGGCTGGTTGAGTAAGGCCTTTTAACTTCTAAGAGAGTCGCTGCAATACTGCGGGTTTTGGTGTGGACAAAGGCACATGCTGGACATTCTAATATTTATTTATTTACACACCATTGAACTTCGTACAACGAGCTCCAAGCGAGCATCAAGTTATTGCGCAAGTCGAAAGAGAGAGAATGAGTCATTTCTTGGAAGTGAAGGAGAGCGCGCTCCAGGGTTGCTGCCTTTGGCGAGGAGCGCCTCGCAGCGCCCGCAGAATCTGTTTGGCAGTCTCCACAATTGGTGAATAATCTGCCTATTGGCGAACCGCTGCATATATATATATATATATATATATATAACTGTTTGAAATGTATTATTTCATATCTCCTTTCGTAAAGAATGTTCTTATTATTTCCTATTTTCTCTTTTTCTTATTCTGAATCCGTGATTCCGCTTACTTGCTAGATTTGTTTTTGAAACGAGAACTGTGTGTTCCTTAATAAAAAAAAACTTTTTTTTTTCTCATTATTTTCGTTAAGTGATTAAAAGCTAAGTTTTTCAGTTTTAATCTCATAATTTTAGCTGAATAAAATGTATTGATATTTTCATGCAGTATTTTTTCATGCATTTATAATATTTATATGAATTTTTTTCTTAATTTTAGGTTGAAAGATGGTTTATAATAGACATCTCTTTGAGTATGTGTCTGTGCTTGCCATGTATAATAAACCGGGATTCGACCGTGTGCGCGCTGTGAGAGGATTTCTACGTTATGCTCTATCATATATGTTTCGCATACCCGTACATGAATTAGCCATTCTGGATTTTTACTCAAGATATCCTATACCGTATGACAAGTCTGACGTTATAGATGGAATGGTTATACAATTGGAGCACGTGGGTGTAACAATTGACCCAGCTATTATCTGTTTTTTCATGGATTAAATAATGTATTTCATAAGCATTTATGTTCTGAGATGTTAATGTACAATACTCTATTATTTCATTTGTTTATCTTCATATTGTCATTAGAATTCTTTGTTCCTTATCAACTAAATAAAGTAGTTCATTCGAAACAACCTGTGTTATTAATTGCAATCTCTACTTTTTAATTGCACATAGATTTCATTTTTAAAAAAAATATGTAATTTAGCGTTGTGTTCAAACAGGGAGTCTTGAATTTATGAATTTCATCCCCCCCTCCTTCAAACTACCTGTCGAAGAAGGAATAATTCAATTATAGTAAAGAAAGAAACTCTCGTGACTAAAGGTTTTGAAATTTTTTATTTTCTGACTTTTACTAAAGTTTTGCTTAAGTAAATGTGATTTATAATTTTAAAATTGATTTTCGTGCGGTAGATACCTTCACACTCTATGATGCTATTTACAATTTTATTACCCTAACAAAATGTGTATTTGTTACTCATTACTTGAACAGAATTAAACATATCAGTTGACTTTTAATAAATTAATTATTAAAGCATTTCCATCAGAGAATTTATCTCAATAATGCAAGTTATTCATTTGAACTTTTTTAAAAAGCACCCATACATAAATTTTGTAAGTTTTTGTTTTGAATAAAATCTTTTTTTTTAAAATTAAAATTCAAAAATAACTTTGTTCAGCCGAAATCCTATTACTATGAAAAACTGAGAATTATATTTTTGGATTCATTAAATGTTTTACTATTTCTAACTTCTTTTTTTTCTTCAAATTCATGTCATTATTTTGGAATTGGCTAGTTTATATTGGCTAAGCCACAACAAAAAGTAATTTTTAAATTAAAAATTCCAATTTAAAAAAACCCAAAAAATTATTAAAAAAACAAGATACAAACCTAAAGGATTGGAAATACTAACTCTTAAGGACAAAAATAATTAAGTACTAAATTTAAAAATGCAAGGAAATTAATGTAAACATATGCCATCTAGAAAACTAATCCATAACTAAATAGAAGAATGTAAAATTAGAAGAATAGTATTTAAAAACTAAAATAATAATAATAAATTTTTTTTAAATAGTTAAATTAAAATATAAAAAAAAGAAATAATAAAAATAAAAAAAATTTCAAAATTTAATTTAATCAACAGAAATTTTTAATTACATATAACTATAAATTATATATATATGTATATAATTTTGAAATTTATATGTAATTAAACACCACAAAATTTTCAAATCAAAAGCAAAGGAGTTATATCAATAATAATAATAATAATAGTACTGTGTGTGTGTACATAAATACATATACCATACTTATGTCCCAGATCCATTCTTCCCGTTTTGTTAAACTATACATTATTTTATTTTATATAGCATTTCTTTCTCAACTAGATTTCATCCGAAAAAATATTAGCATGATAACAAATAAAATCTGCCATGCTGTTATCTCTTATGATACAAATAAAAATGCGTCAATGAATTCTGATGTCTCTGACAATACACTCTGTTCTTTCGAAACAACCAATTTGCATATCCTTCTCAAAATACGCTCCTGGTTATCGTTCTTTATGTGACTTACTGAAATTGTTTTGTATGCGCTGCCAAAAAATTTCTTCACTCTGAGAAAAGAATTTTCTCTATTTTTTTTATCACTATTGGTTTGTATTTTTATGATTGCTAGATCTTCGGCACATCTTGTATATGGAATTAAAAAACGCATGTTTTTGTAGCCTTTTTGGAAATAATTTCTTAAAAAATGTAAGCTATAGTTTTATTTATATAAAAGTGCAACTCTCCAGTGGTCCATGGTCATAACTAAGCAATTCAGGAGCAATACAGGATTCTTTAGAGTCCTTAAATGGTACGGAACTATATTCACATAATAGTTCTATAAGTATCATATTTTTTGCAGAAGTTCGACCTCTATATATTTAAATATATACATCGGCGAAGAGCAAACTTTTTTAAAGAAGAAATGAGCTTGATAGTTATATCACATTTCCTTAATTCAAAGCTCATATATGAAGGAATGGTTAGGAGCTGCGTAATTTTTATTTTTTGCAGCATTTTTACTTAATATTGTGAAAAATTTTTGTTAAATGTTCAGCATCAATTATTACAAATCTTTAAGAAAATATGAACCGAACAATAATAATCTATAAGCCAAAAAATAATTACAATTGTTTATTTTAATAAGTTTTCATAAGTTGTTTGTTTTCACAACAAAACGTCTCAAAACTTATTTCATAAGTAGCATATTTTATTGCAAATTAGGTTATATTTATTTTTAATTTAAATATATCTTTTTAGTTTTATATATATTATAATGGCGAAATATTTGGAGTGGATTTTTTTTTTTAATTTCATAATATTAACTGTTTTAATACCTATATAATTTGTCATAGAATTAGAAAAACTATTTATAATATTCGTAATTTTTGGTTATCTTTGAAACGCAATTTAGATTTAATGGCCATTTAAATTTAAAATTTTGAAATACTATTATATTATATGAAAAAAAGTTAATGAAATTTTTTTTTATTTTTATTAAAACACGCAAAAATTTAAACTTCCCTATTACATTCTCTATATTATTTCTTTTAATGCTTTTATCTTTCAATATAAATTTTTAAAGAAATTTTAAGTTCCTGAAAGATTTTTTCAATTTATTATTTTTTTTCTTGAGGGTTTTACCTGCATTAAAATTTACAAGATTTAAGCTTAAATTTAAAAAAAAAAAAAAAATTGGAGTTGTTTGTAAAGTAATTTTGGATTACATTTGTTTCATTAGAAGCGGTTTAACTTCATAAATCAAAGATACTACCATTTATTTTTTATTCAATGGTTGATGTTATAGTCAGAAAATTAAAAATTCAATTGGTTATATATATATATATATATATATATATATATATATATATATATATATGTATGTATTTGTATAATTATTGATTTGTGTGATTAAACTAGTATAATTTTAAATCAAATCTCTATAGAAATGTTATTTATATTCAAATAAGAATTCATAATTGCTCACAAAATGTCTAGGTAGTTTACATTTACTACGTCAAAACATTTTCCATAAGGCATTATGGGTTTAAATCATTAAGTTTAAAATCACATTCCTTTTCTAAATTATATATAGGGAACACATTTAGTTTAACGTATTTAATTTGAACGTATTTCCTAAGAGAAAAAAAACGAATGGGTTTTTTGATATTAAAAGAACATGCGTCATCAATCTCACGTTTAGCCAAGAATTCAGACAGTTTCACATTTAGCAAGGGTCTTCTTGCTTCTTATTACTGGTAGATTGAAGAACTTCTGGGTCAAAACTTATTCAAGTAAACATATGTAGATATCTACAAAAAACATTAAGCAAGATAGATTATAATTTCACTACACATAAGATATTTAATAAATTTCTTGTGTGAGTAAATGTAAATATTTTGGCAGTTTTCTTGAAGATAACATGAATGTATCGAATTCTATGAAAAATATACAACTATTATTTTACTTTTCACCGAATGGGTCAAAACGTTTTTTACATATAATGCATATTGTAGACTAAATTTAAAATGTGCATAGTACATACAAACTATTTTAAATAGTCAATGTTCATCATATTTTGAAAATATGACATGAAAAGTTTAAAATGCATAAAACTATATATATGTACAAGATATGGTAAAGGAAAACTCATAACCACATCAACAAACGATTTACCACATTATTATCAGATAAAAAATTCTGAAATTCATCAAGGGCTTCGTGAAATCATCCTCTGAAATGAATTTGCTTCTTGATTCTACATTGTACAGTATAACATGATTTAAATCAGATATAATTAATTGGAGGAGGTTCTTCTATTTATTAAGTAAATTATTCTGAATTTAATAAATTCTGACTGTAAAGAACAACTTTTGGAATAATGCCAAATTCAATGTCTTATATTTTTATATTAACTGCTCCTGCATATCAGGGTGTTGAATTCATTTTATTAATAACTTCAAGATGCAGTAGAGCTTCAAAAGGTGAACACTTCCAGTTAAATGTTTATTTAATTTTTAGTCTTAACGTGAATATTATTGTGTTCAATGAAAGATGTGTTGACGAACTCTATGAGATGCAAGTTAATTACTTAGAGTTGACTCACGTACATATATTTTCATTATTCTTCCAATCTTTGTAAGGCTGTGACGGCTGCCTCTTCCGGGTTGCCTCTTGTGCCATAGCTAATGTTTAAACTCTAAGAATCAATGAGTCGATCAAAGAAATGCTAGAACAATAATTACGTAATTTATTAATTGCTTGTTAATATAACAACAATTATGAATGCTTTCCCGCGCGGACAAAGGCCTTATTGTCTTAACTCAATCTACCAGTAATAATCTAACTGACTCTTACCACTAAGCCTTCCTCGAATCTACTCCAACCTCCAACTTCAACCTTTCTTTCAACCTCCCTTTCAACCTCACTATCGTGACACTTAGTCTGAGTTTATATATTTCCTAACTCTCCTGCTTCACTTCATTTCTACTTGTTTTATATAATCACATTTTATTTTTGGTTGGGCAAAGGTTGTTTAGCAAAAGCAATCAATCTTAATTAAAAGTTCCCAAGGTTAATGAAGAGAAACCATGAATAGCCAAATGTCACAAGGCGACCAGGTTAGTCCGTTGTATTTGTGTTGATCCACTTTACTCCATTTGCATCTCATCACAATGCCATGAAGTGGACACCGTTTGTACATTCTCACCTTGTCATTGATGTGGCACTCCAGCTCAATTAATTTCTGTATACAGGCAATATTGCAAACTTCAAAAATTCTGCGCGCTCACCTGCAGTATTGGCATTAAACCAGTACTGCCATCAGGATCACAAGACTCACACTCGAAGCAGCATCTGCCCTGGATTAATCTCGCTCCATTCACATCCAGACTAGCTGACTTCATCCTTGCCCTTATCTAAGATTATTCTCTGTTTATTTTTTAATACTATGAAGTTTTAATACTCTGATTATTTTTTAATACTATCTGTAGTTTAAAATGCAAGCTGTGTTCCTGTGTAAATATTTAAATGAACATTTTTTGTTCTGTTTCAAAGAGTAATATTCACAAATATATATATATATATATAACAAATAAGTAATATTTTAAATATTGAGCTGTCCTGGAATTTTGCGACATTCTGATCTGAGTTATATGGAAGTGGTATATGCTTTACGCATCTAATTACCTCTTCAAATTGGTGATACGGACTCAGAACAAGTGTCGCTTCATGTTCTGTTTCTTCAGATATTATGCAATTGTTAGTTCAGTTTTCTGCTCTTGGGCTATTAACTCGTTATCGCTCACTTTCTGATACTTCAGCTATATATGGTGGCTTCCTTCTTTTTTCGTGTTGTCTCCAATAACACCAACATAAAAGGGTCTTGGAAGGGAAGGATGATGTTGAACTCGAATGGCGTTCCGCCCAGCACCTTTCTGGGAACATGTCCCAGAGATTTCGTTCGTCCATACAAAGTCCCAATTTTTTGGGATGGCATTTCTGAAGATACTTTTTGGGATTTGTATTTCTGAAGATATATTGTTCGTCCTTGCGAGTCCCAAGCACGGAATTTTTAAATATCCTGTACAAGTTTCATCTTTACTCTCTAAAATTCTTCCACAGGTTAGAGATATTGTTTTGGCTGGTCCTAAAGTAAACGCTTATCACGCATTAAATGAATAACTTTTTTCTTTATTTTCGTTGTCTGAAAATGTTCGGTTAAAACAATTATTACTAGATTTGCATTTAGGAGACACAGAGACCTCCGTTTGCCTATGTGCACATGTGTGAAGCCATGCATCCACAGGTTGAAAGGATTTTAAAAGTATACTGGTGTGCCTATGAACCTAAGGCATGCTAAGCAAGCGTTTAACCATTTTGCGACATCATTAGCGATATTGTTAAAGGCATATCGGGATCGTAACAAATTTATTGTACCTGTACAGGCATGTAGACTAGAAGTATATATATAGAACGCAATAATAACCTTTTCTCTCAAACGCTTTATTAGCGGACGGCGTTCGGTCCCACTCCTCGTTACCGTGTTCTCTCTCTCTCTCTGATACAAATAAAAAACATGAAACTCTTTCAACTCGCGAAAGCGCCATCTAGTGGCGTGTACAGTACCTTTATTCCCAAGATATGGTATGAAATGAATGGTATCGTGTATCTGCTTATTAAATTCGCTTGGTACTTTAAGATCGAAATTTATTATCTGAGCCATCCCAGTATAATGTGCGTTTATCATCAATAACATGAACCTGCAAATTAAATATTATGTTATTTTTTTAATTGGTTTGAATGGGTAATTGGATGCGTAAAGCATGTACCACCTTCTAATAACTCGGATCAAAATGTCAAAAAAATTTAGGATAGCTCAACATTTAAACTATTATTTATTTGTCATACAGATTATTGAGAATATTACTCTTTCAAACAGAACAAAAGAAAAGAAGTTGAATTCAATATTTACAAAGGGGTACAACTTGCATCATAAACTGCAGAATAGCTCTGCAACATTGGTGTAAATACCAATACAGCAGATGTGTTCGCAGAAGTCTTACAATTTGCATTATTAAGTGTATACGAAAATTTCCTGAGCTAGAGTGCCACCTCAATAGCAAGACTAGTATAAACAAATGGTGTCCACTTCATGGCATGGTGAGGAAATGCAATTGGTGTAAAGAGGGCCTCCAAGTATTCTAAAAAGAACTCAGAGTGTGAACTTTCTTCTAATAATTCTTGTTGTTAATGTGTTGTTGCTATGAAGTTTTCCCTATCAAAGTGTTTGTAACAATCCGTGCTACTTCTAAAATGAACTTTCTGTATTCTGGTGTTAACTAGTTATTATCCGAAAATATCAATATTGTACGTTACATATAATAAGATTATTTGTAGTTTACAAAGTTCCTCTTTACGTAAGGAATTGTCTGGAGGAAATCCCTTTAATGTCGTTTCTGATGCAATCAAATAAAACTATAGCATGTTGTTTAAGCTTTATATAGTCACAACGAAATATTCATTTTCTACCTTTACCTTTATACCCTTTACAAGATAAGAAGTAAAAATATTTTTATTTTATTTTCATGCCATATAATAATATTGCAGAAAAATTCCCTAACGAGGAAAGAGTCATCTTCTCAGTACAACGTTAGTAAAATGTTTGGGGGAAAGAAAAATATAAGCTTTCATGCTTTTTGTGAACTTCATCATGGCATAAAAAATATCTAAGAATCTAGTTAGGAAAAGGATGTCATAAGACATAAGTGGGGAAAAAATTCGTTCTATGCTTCTTTCCGGTTATTATGGAATTATGTGCCTTTTTTCTTTTGTTAAATGCAGTAGTAATAAATATATTATTTTATTTTAAATAGCTCTCTGTTACTTTAACCTCATTAACTATTGAATATGACAATATATTTCAACCTTTCAGTATTTCTTATAAGTTTTAATCTCGCTCCACCTAGTGTTTTTAGATCTATTATGTTAATATTTATAAGATGGGCTTATATTTATAAACGTGTTTACTTTTTATAGAAAATCTAATTTATCTAATGACTTCTCTCCCTTCATAAGGTGAGAATCGCTATTTATAACTTAAGCTGAATTCATATTTTTACATTTAATACATACACAAACTATGGCTGCTTGAATTCAATGTTACCCGTAATAATAGATAAGAGAATTGAAAGGCCTTGAAATTACTTCTTCGAATTTGGGAAATTATTTTAAATGTATTTAATTCTTTGGTTTATTCTTATCTCTTAAGCTATTTAAAGCTGTAATACTTAAAAAGAATTTAAATGTACGAATAAATTATACTTTTTGAACCTTATGGAATGTATCTAATATTATATATTTTAATTTCCGGACGATTTCACTCCTTAAAAATAATAAAAATAAAATAATTTGAATTTTAAGAAATGGAATCAAATTTTAATCACTATTTTCAAGTAAAATGCGTTGTAATTACTTTCATTTTTCATGATCCATATTTAAATCTATATTTAGAAACGAATATATAAGCCTAACGTTTATTTCTTCTGTTTACTACAGTAGATATCAAACATTAGTACATATATTGTTAAGGATACGCCTTCTTTAGGAGCTTACTTTATTTAGATAAGTTCGAGATTTGCGATCCCTTATATTCAATACATTCTTTCTTTCATGGGTAAACACGGGAGACGTGTTTCCGAGTAGCCCAAATTTACAACACATTTAATGTTGTAATTTTACCATTATTAAACATTATTTAATTTATTTTTTTACCATTTGTCCCCCCCCCCCTTATCTTTCTCTCAAATCACATACCTCTATTTTCTTTCATTTATGCATTTGAAGTTTTAAATAGATCGCAGTGACATAAATTTTTCGTAAATTAATGAATGTTTGGTGCAACTTGGCTTAATACGGTTTTTGAACCAGCCAATCACCCTAAAAGTATGTAAGCAATTCAGAACATGACACCAGTACCTAAAAATATCTCAAAGATAATATCCAAGTATTTCGATGAAAATGAGCAACGTGTAAATCGAGAGCGATATTTTTGAACCATATGAAAAGCAATTATTACTTCTAAAGAAGAATGATTAACAACGTTCTTTCTCGAGCGTTTTTGTAATCGCACCTCTTCACTGCAAACGAAAATCGAATGTAACTCAAGGTAGGATACTCACAAATTAGATACATATATATATTACACGAGGATTGTTATATAATCTTCTCTCAGCTGCCTCATATAACCCTTGAAAAGCCTTCACGTACACCCAGGGATACGCTTACAACAATTTAAGAACTACTGATTTGCAATATTTGTAACTGAGTTCATATTCGTATTTACCTTCAACTGACCTCTTTGGATTTTGGGAGCTAGTGCCTGTGAATGTGTGATATTAGGCTACACGTGGTTTTCTCTTATTTAACCTCAGGGAACTTTGATAATTTAAATTGCATAAAATTACAATTTAATCCCAACTCAAATAAAACATGATTGGGTAATTTAATAAAGATAAAAACCTTTCTGTAAATGAGAAGAAATTCAAAGAAAGTCAGTTGTACATCAGGTTAATATTATATTAGCACTCAATACATCTGAATGAGTAAGAGAATTCAGATGATTTCTTCAATGAAATAATAAATGCTTTCAGAAATACCAGAATTCTCACTGTGAAATATAATTTGACCCATTATATTTGTATTTTCCCATACTTCAAAACATACTACTAAGTTCTATTCAATCCAGGCACAGCATAATGATGTGACAGAAAATCCTAATCGTTATTTGCAAGTACGAAATTTTTCTTTACTTGATAAATTAGATTATGATATTCAAACATTTCATTGAATTATTTGGAGGATAACACTGTCGTAAGGGGATGTCTCACAAATTCCAAAATACAAGTAATATAGTAATCTTTAAGGAACGTAACCATTCAGTGATTTTATTACTTTATAGAATTGAAAGTTACTATTCTGAAGCTCTAAGTTGCACAGCCCCTGCAGATATAATTTGGTTGATTTTGATGAAAATGTCAGGGGTTGTGTGTGTGTGTGTGTGTGCTCAAAAACTTTTAACGAATCGTACTGAGAACTCGATCTTCCTTTTATTCGGCAAACGTAATTGCAGCTCTCAACTTAAAAGGTATTTCAATAGTACCTCTATTTTAATGGTTCCTAACGGGAGGGGTACTACCCGCCGGTGAGTGTTGAAGAGCTCAAAAGGGGCGTTTGGAACCAACTGCCGCACCCAGGGCATTACACACAAGAACGTACTGAAAAGATTAATTAATTCTAAAACCTATCGAATGAATGTTTCAAAAGAAAATAGATATACGAGTGAATATCATTTAAGCAACATCAGTCCATATTAAAAGTAGGTATTGGTATGTTAAAGCTTCGTTCTCAATACCTTTTTTACTAGTACATGAACATAAATACATAGTTATATATATATATATATATATATATATATATATATATATATATATATATATATAAAACTTTAGACAGGCCATAACATGATTAAGACCCCTCCATCACATCATCACAAATTTCTGCACTCAAAGTCACTCCCACAAAGTTTCCTTCTTTTGCTTTTCAAAGCTAGATTATTACTTTTAATTGCAATAAATAAAAGGAAATCAAAAGAATAAAAAAGGAATGTTTCTGTGTGTTTAGTTTTTTTAATAACTTCCAGAAGTATTTTAAATACTTATTGAAAATCTGAAAAATCATAAGTACATTATTGATTTCAAGAACGGATGTCGTTCATCGTTTGTTTTTTGTTTTCAAATCCAAACAGAATATTATTGTCTAATTCATAAAATTATCATTTAAACTTATTTTAATATTTAGTTTAATAATTGATTATTATTCCTGAATCGTCTGCTTTTATTCCTGAATCGTCTGCTTTTATTCTTTTTATTGTTAATATTGACAACGTTATTGTGCTTTCGAATGTTTTGCTTCTGAAAATAAAAATGCATTAGAAATTTGAGGAAAGTATATATATATATATTTTGGTAGTAATTGCTTCTATGGAGCCTTGGGTTTACAAGTACGATTATTTGACGCTAATTATTATTAATATTGAATTATTTTACTTTTACGAACATTGGAAAAAAAATGTTAGTGCATGTTAAAGTGAATTTAGCAAAACTAATTTCAGTTTTTAATATGTGCAAACATTTTTTCTCTGGAAAATAGGGCTGAGCAATTTTTTTTCTCATAGGAGGTGAGTGGTATCCTAAAAAAGGTAGGAAACCTATGCTCTATTTGGATTTAATAAATATGCTAAATACAAATAAGGAGGAGTTATAAATTAGGAGTAGTATTACAATAAATATTAATTCACACTCGAATTATAAGAAATTTCAATATCGGCAACTATATAAAGAAAAACCACTGTACTTCCTATGTACGAAAAGGTCTGAATTAATTTCTTATATATTCTATACCACTGGTTTGAATTGTTTTTTCTTCTTTTGAATGGTTGGTGAGAAATTTTATGAAGGAAAATCAAAATATGAAGTTATTTTCAGTTCCCAGCTCATTTGATTAAATATATAAAAAATTAACATGAAACTGGAGAAGTAGAATCAATAGGAAGGCCAAATCGTATAGAATAGCACAATAAAAAAAAAGATAAACTTAGAAAATAATACAAAGTAAAAGCTACGATTTTGTTGCTGTAAAAACCTATTTTCTCTAAATTCTTTACCATTTTACATTTAACAAAAAAACCAAAGTACTTGTAGTTAGCCAAAATCAAACAAAGGTGAATAACAATCAAAATGTAATAAGGTTTTTGTCCACAATTCAAATACATTTTGCAATGTTCCTTATCAGGAAAAAAAAACTTTCATTCTCATTTTATAACGTAATCATTTCTCCTTCCTAAGAAACCAAAAACTTAATGAATCTTAGATCGAAAAAAATCTTAGAAACTCAAATTAAAAACAAAAAAAAAAAAAAAAAAAAAAAAAAAAGATTATAATTAAACAGAAAGTATTTCTTTTCAGCATGAAACAAGTTAGCTAGTATTAATTAGACATCAAAAGATATTCTGTTTTAAAAATATCTTGGTAAGTAATTATAATTCTTCTTCAATATTCCAAATCTTTAAAATTGAAAGTTCTTTGAAGTATGCTTTTCAAAAATTGCTTCTTAGATTCGTCAGATAAAAAGAAGAAAAATCTTTTTGTTTCATATTTTCATGTTATTGAAGTATTTAGAAGACTTAAGACAGCAATAAGAATAGATAGTCAGGTATATTTAATTTATAAATAAGAATATATTACTTTCAGGATATTACCTAATGGCGAATAGTTTGGTTTTCAAAACCTGTTTTACGAAAGCCTTATTGTAAATAATGTATTGTTTATAAATTATCTGTAGCATAAAAATAAACACGTGTATCCAAAGCATGGATATATATATATATTCATAAGGTTCAGTTTAAAATGTATTCAATTCTATAGTTTCATTTTACAAATATGATAAATTTAGAAAGAACTTGAGCAGAACATTTTAAATTTCATTTTAGATCGAAAAAAGTAATTATTAAATGTCCTGACAGTGTGGATAAAATGTACTTGAGATTGCAGAAAATTTTTGTTTTCTAATTTTTAAATTAGAGAGGGAATGGCATATATATATATATATATATATTTGTCATGGAGAATAAAAGCAGAAAGCGTATACTTCATATCTTTTTCTTTCATTTCCTTTTTCTCCAACTCTTATATTAAAGTCAGAAAGAAACCTTTGTCCAACTAACTTTTCATCAAGAATGGTTTCAATTGAACAGAAATGGTATATTATGTGTTTCACAATCACAGAACAAAATTTTTCGTCGTAGAAAAACGAAGAGTAAGGGAAAAGGTAAAAGCAGATAAAAGTCAGCAAAAAAGAATTTATAAAAGCTGAAATTCAAAACTTTATTTCGGTTTCTTTTTTTTTTCCCATACAACTTTTATTTTTTTTTAAATTAAAAAAAAAAAAAAAAAAAAAAAAAACCTCAAATAAAAATTAAGGCCCAGTTCTTTTTACGATATATCAAATATAAAGTTACATTTGAAAAGGAGTTTCAGTTCTTACTTTCCATTTAAGAATGTTAATCATGATATATTTGATAAATCAGGAGCAATTATAAAAATCAGCATTTAAAGTAGGGAAAATAATTTGCAGAATATACAGCAATTTTTCTGTTGATACGGTAACGTTTTATTTTCAAATTAAAGACATATCTCTTTATTCCTGATTTGATAGAGAATTACTTGATGATTCTCGCTTGTCTATTGAAATAAAAGAATAAAAATTTCCTTCTTCTCAGAAGCATCAATAAATCTGACTTCTAAGAATAATATATATATTACTCTTATATATATATGTATACACATATATTCTTTTGAAACAGAAAATATATATTATACAAAGTAGAATTTTAAAATAATATCTTAAATTATTGCTCAACGATTACTAAGGCCGTTGTTGACAATCAAATATATTTATGTTTCCTTTTTTAGCATAAATAGGTTTATAAAAAGTAATACATAAAATATCACCATAACAATTCTAAACTTAAATGAGAAATTAAACGCATGTAATTAAAAAAATAAAATAATAAAAGTTAGCATAAATCTTCCTTAAATAGGCTATAATTTTCTAAAAAAAAATTTAAGAAGTTTACTTAAAAATTCTTAAAGAATGTATTTTGTTGTATTTCTTCATTTGTGAAATCATTTTTACATAAGGATATAATATTTTTTTTTACATTTTTCATAATGAAATATCAGCTCTATATCTATCAAACAAAAAAAAACTGACTTTATATATTTTTTCAAAGCTCTGCTTTTTACAATACGTGATACATTTCTTATTATGCATTAAAACAAGTTTTTCCTAGCCATGGCAATAAGAATAAATGCCAACTTCTCATTAACTCTTAACTACTGATCGTTTTTAAGGAAATAATCAGTACTTTCAAAAACGAAATTCTACGAAAACGTCTACGACAACGTATTAAAGCAACGTCCTTTATCTACGCTTATCAAGTCCTTCCACCTATTTGTGACTAAATCCGACTTGACAATCTCATTTTGCGGATAGCATATACAGGGGTTGGACAAAAATATGGAAACACCTTTTAAAAAACATGTTTCTTTGCTTAATATGGTGTAGGAAACCCGTTGGCATCCAAAACAGCTTGCAGTCTTCTCGGAATGGATAAATACAGTTCCTGTATGTGTGCCAAGGGAATATTATACCATTCTTCCTGCAAAACGGTGGCAAGTTCAGATAACGATGTTGGCGGTGGATAACGAGAACGCACTTTCCGTTCCAATGTAGACCACAAAGGTTCGATAATATTCAGGTCTGGTGACTGTGGTGGCCAGGGGAGATGGGACAAATCCTCCTCGTGCTCAGAAAACCAGTCCTGGACAATGTGAGCTGTGTGAACAGGGGCTTTGTCGTCTTGGAAGACACCATCACCATCGGGGAACAAAGTTTGTACCATGGGATGAACTTGATCTGCCAAAATGTTCACATAAGTCTTGGCAGTCATGTGCCCTGACACAGTTATCATGGGGCCAGCAGAGAACCACGATATGGCTGCCCAAACCATAACAGAACCCCCGCCATGTTTCACTCTTGGCAACAAGCACTCTGTATTATAGGCTTGAGATGGCGTTCTCCAGACGTAAACTCGGCCAGAAGTGGGAAACAATGTGAAAGAAGACTCGTCAGACCATATTACACGCTTCCACTGCCCTATAGTCCAGGCTTTATGACTTAAACACCACCTTTTCCTGTTACGGGCATTAGCATCACTGATGAGTGGCTTCTCAATTGCAGCACGGCCAGAAATTCCCTGTTTATGAAGCTCCCTTCTAATTGTTTTGGTACTCGCAGGGTTCTGTAACACAACATTCATTTCAGCAGTAACTTTTGCAGCTGTGGTCTTCATATTTTTCGTCACAATTGCCCTTAATGATCGTCTGTCACGATCACTCAGCCCACACTTTCGTCCGCGCTGTGATTTAGCAGATGATGTTTTTCCGCTTTTCAAATATGCGGAATAAATCTTCGATACAGTACCTCTTGAAACACTAAACACCTCGGCTACCTTGCTTACGGAAGCACCTACCATACGTGCTCCAACAATTTGCCCACGTTCGAAGTCTGTTAACTCTGACATAATGCAATGACAACCTCACATAACAGTACTCCGACAACAACTGAACTGTTTAGCACATTTACGAAGTTGTATAGGTGGCGTTAGTAGTCAAAAACGCCAGCGCCACCTACATATTTCATTAAAATCAATCTTTCATTTCAAACATGCATTTTACAAGGTGTTTCCATATTTTTGTCCACCCCCTGTATGTGTGTCATTTCCATCGATACAAAAAGGGATCATGGATGAGATGAAAGGTTGTCAATATTTGGATGAAAAGTTGAAAATGTTGAGCTTGTTCAACATAATTTTGTCATCAAAGTTCCTCTAAGACTGAAGCATTTTATAAAGATGTTTTAGATCGGCTTTGAAACGTCTGTGGCACGATTTATTGGAAAGTGGAAGTTGCCGCTTCATGAGCAAAAATGCACCGCCTCAGAAACCCATCGTATTGTTGAATATTTTGTCTAGAAGTCAAGTTATGTTCATCAATCAGCCCTTTTACCATCCTATTACGTTTACAATCTTGTACAAAGAGCGTTCCAAAAAAAACTGAGAGTTCAATAAAAAATTAAGAAATATATTTTCAGACAAAAATAAATCACTTTTTTTTCAAAATACCTTTCCTCAGATGATATGCAATGGTCCCATCGTTCAACCCAATTTTCAAAACAAATATATAAGCTTTTTTCTAGAAGTTTCTTTAAAGAACAATGCACTGCTAAATGCACGACTGAATTTATTTTAAACTTTCTACTACGGAACTGCATTCAATAACGATAAAAGCCAGAAGCCTTATGTTGCAAGATCTGGAGTGTAAGAGAAATGTGGCATGCTTATAATATTGGAGAATACTTATTTATTTAAGATATTTATTACAGATATTTCTGAACAGAAGTAGCGACATTCGTTCGTGAAGTGATGTCCAATTCCCTACCAGTTTTTAACTAACGCTTTCTCTATATGTGTTGTTGCTAAAATTTCAAAACTGAAACATAATATTCACCATTCACAGTAGTTTTCGGAGGAGCATGCTAATTGATCACACCTTTATGATCAAAGAAAATAATCCTCATAACCTTTCCAGCAGATTGGTTTTTCGGGATTTTTTTCGAAGGCTAAATCTGAATCAGTCATCTTCCTTTCTGTAAAGCAAATAAATACAGTTCTATAAACAAGCTTGAAACTAGGAAAATAAAATCTTGTGCTACGTTTCCAATATTTATAAGATTTTAGTTATCATTTTCAAAAAATCGCAAGAAACTTTTATTCTTTAGTTTCAAGGTGTTGCCATCATTTAAAAAGAAATTCTCAGTTTCTATCGAATGCCCTTTGCTCATTCCTCCAAATTAATGTATTAAATTATAAGGAGTCTATTTAAAAGTTAAAATATCAAACGTCAGTATATCCTTCGGTTATATGAACTGTGTGCGATGAATCCTAGAAATTCTAGAATACAATATTCTAGCTTGCTCTTATGCAAAAGGCTGGTTGTCTAGGGAGATAATTCCATTACCAGGTTCCACGGTGATTTTCACTTTTCTATTAAAAGACGTAGCAGCAGTTGGAGATATCCTATTTATTTATGAGTATTTGAATTAATGTTATGTACAGAGTTTCTATTTACAAAGATATTTCTAATTAAGGAACTAGCTCTTTATATGCTGTTGATGGCAGTTTATCTTAGTTTCATTACGTTGATGAATGTTGAACGCACTCGGTCGTTGGGAGTAGGATTTTTCTGCTGTTCACATCAAGAGTGAAACCATTATCCAGTGATTCCGAAAGAAGATTGCTAGTGGGCTAAATGCGGAAGAAAACGAAAAGATTTTTACGGGCGAAGAGAACTTCGTAGTTTTATTAAAAAGTGGAGGGCTCTGCAGGAGCTAACTCATGATGCTAATTCGTGGTCAGATGGTACCACTAATTAGCATCATATATATATATATATATATATATATATATATATATATATATATATATGGGATGTAATACATTCCAATTAAAATCAATGTGTCTTAAAAACCCGAACAAGATTTTTTATCTGTTCCTTTCTTTAAATTTTTCATTGTAATTTGATCTCATCTAAGTGCTTCAATCTATTCCATATTACATATCATTTTACTTTTAAAAACTTTTCACACCTTTTTAATCATTTTT
This sequence comes from Nephila pilipes, assembly GCA_019974015.1. Classification (NCBI taxonomy): domain Eukaryota; kingdom Metazoa; phylum Arthropoda; class Arachnida; order Araneae; family Nephilidae; genus Nephila; species Nephila pilipes. The sequence continues at coordinate 414,971 of BMAW01022834.1, forward strand.
AATTAAAAGCTTGATTCAAAAATGTTTTTTACTAATATTTATTATCGATAAAGGGTATATATATAGCTCTTAAAGAAAACTACTTAAGTTAAAGTGATATTTAAAACGATTACATAGAGGAATAAAAACAATTTTTACATTAGACGTTGCTTTCAGTAGTTATTTTTTCTATAGTACCGAGGACGTACAAAAAATGGACATCACTTCTTTTAATACTCTTCAAAAACTACTGTGCATCTGATTTTTTTTTATTTTAATTATGCAAAAGAATCTCTTCTTTTATATATATATATATATATATATATATATATAAAATAGGTTACATGTTAACAGTAATAAGGTTAATTCTATATAAACTAAGTGCTAAGTTGACATTCTAATTAATATAGATTGACAATATAATTAAAATTATTACATTCAGTTTGCTTAAGGATGCACCCTACCGGCTACTTTTATTTCGTGAAAACAATTTTAATCCTGTGGGATTCCTGTACTACCGTCTTAATATACATATTATTTTTAAATATTTAAAAGCAAAAAAGTGCATTCGGATGAGCAAAAAATATTGAACCCTTCAGCTCAATTACTTTTTCTTCCCAATTTTTGAAAATATTTTAAAATATCATTTAAAGATTGCAAAAAATCACAAACAAATTTTTAAAATAGCGGTAAAAATATTTTCGAGTCTCAAAGAAAGAATGTAATTCCACTAAAAAATTCATTAATATTTACTCTTTCGGATGCAGATGCAATTTGTTTCATTCAAGTAAATAAATATTAAACACTAGTACGGTAGTAGGAATTCCAGAGGATTAATATTACGTTCACGAAAATAAAATGGCTGACAAACAAAAGCCTTAAGTTACATTTACATTGCTGATACACATTTAATTTAATATTTTATCGTTTGCTTTTATTTGAATATTCGATCAGCATATTATTGTATACTTTAATTATTTACCATTTGCTCATATTTTAATCTGTAATATAATAATTGATTTTGAAACAGAATCGTTTGTTCTTATTATTTTGATATCACCAGTGGCAACGTTTTAATTCTTTAGAATTAATAAGTATAGATTAAATTACGCATGAACACATCATCAGAAGATATTTTTATTTTGTTTGTTTTAATATTTATGTTTGTTTTGTCTAAATAAAGACTAAATTACGTATCAACACTACTTCAGAAGATATTTTTATTTACAAACATTATTGTATACTTAAATAATTTACCATTTGATCTTATTTTAATGTTTAATTTAATACTTTATTTTCGTGGCAGAATCGTTTGTTCTTACTATTTTGTTATTAACAGTGGCAACAGCTTAGTTCTTTAGAATGCTTTTTATTGTCTAGGTGAAGAATTCATTACGTTTTAACACGACAAAATCAGGAGGTATTTTTATTAACGGATAATTTTTACTAACAGATAATTTTCTATTTTGATAGTAATTGTTTCTATGGTGCCTGAGGCTCAGAAATATTCTTAGTTATACCAGTTTATTACTTTATGCTAATTATTAATCATTTAGAATAGTTATACGTTTTCTAGAACTTATTAGTTTTTATATTTAGTAGTCATTATTCTATATAATAATTTTAAATTATTAGTTATCAAAATATTATATATATATATATATAACCGTTTGAAATGTATTATTTCATATCTCCTTTCGCCTACAATTGGTAAACTTATATTTTTTTGATTCTTTCCTCTTTCCCCCTTTTTTTTTAAACATAAATCTGGGATTCCATTTACTTGCTAGAATTCTTATTGAAACGAAAATCGTTCCGTTTTAAAATAAAACTTTTTTTCCCCCACATTTCCATTAAGTCACTAAATGTGCTTGCTGTTTAAGCTAAAAGCTAGTTTTTTTCAATTTAATCTCACAATTTTCGCTGAGTAAAATGTTTTGTTATTTTAATGAAGTATTTTTTTCAGTCATTTACCTTTATTTATATGATTTTTTTCCCTTAATTTTAGATTGAAAGATGGCTAATGATTTACATCTCTTTGATTATGTGTCTGTATTAATCGTTAATCAAGATCCGGGATTCCACTTAGTGTCTGCTGAGAGAGGATTTCTACTTGAGGCCCTATCTTTTTTCTTTCGCATACCAGTACATGAACTGGTTCTTCTGGATTATAACTCAAGAGATCCTATAGTGCGTGACGTATCTGACATTGTTGATGGAATGGTTATACGATTGGAGCAAGCGGGTGTAACAATTGACCCAGCTATTATCCGTTTTTCAGGGATTAAATAATGTATTCCATAAGCATTTAAGTTCTGAGATGTTAATGTACAATACTCTATTATTTCATTTGTTTATCTTCATATTGTCATTAGAATTCTTTGTTCTTTAACAACTAAATAAAGTAGTTCATTTGAAAATACCTGTGTCATTAATTGTATTCTCTACCTTTTAATTGCATACAGATTTCATTTTAAAAAAATATGTAATGTAGCGTTATGTTCAAAACTGGGAGTCTTGAATTTAGGTATTTCGCCCTCCACCTTCCTTTAATTTCAACTTACTTTCGAAGAAGGAATAATTTAATTACAGTAAAGAAAGAAACACACGTGACTAAGGTTTTTTTAAAAAAAAATTTCATTTTTTTACTAAAGTTTTGTTTTAGTAAATTTATTTACATGTTTAAAGTCAATTTTCGTGTGGTAGATACCTTCACACTCTATGATGCTATTTACAATTTCTTATTTTCCTAACAAACTGTTGATTTATTCATTACTTGAACAGAATTAAACATATCACTTGAATTTTAATAAATGAATTATTAAAGCATTTTCATCACAGAATTTATCTCAGTAAAGCAAGTTATTCATCTGAATTTTCTCAAAAGGCCCCCATATGTAAATTTTGTAAGTTTGTGTTTTGAATAACACTTTTTTTTTTAAATTAAAGATAAAAAATGACTTTGTTGAATTGAAATCGTATAACTATGAAAACTGAGTATTATATTTTCGATTCATATATGTTTTTTTTTTATTACAAACTTCTTTTTTTTCATTATTTTCATAAACTTTTTTTTTCATTCATGTCATTATTTTAGATTGGCTGGTTATAATGGCTAAGCCACAGAAAAAATGAATTTTGAAATTAAAAATTACTATTAAATAATAAAAACAAAAAAAAAAATTATAAAAAAAAAATAAGGTAAAAAACCACAAGATTAGAAATCCTAATTATAAATGACAAAAATAATTAAGTACGAAATTTAAAAATGTAAGAAAATCAATGTAATGCAACGCCATCTAGCAAACTATTTCATAACTAAATAGAAAAAGGATAATTTAGAAGAATTGTTTTTTAAAAAAAACTTAAGATATTAATGAAAAAAGAAATTTAACAGTTAAATAAAAATTTAAAAATTGAAATAGCAAAAGTAAATAAAAATAATACACATTTTAAAAATTACATTTAATCTACAGAAATTTTTAATTACATATAACTATAAATTGTATACATATAAAATTCGGAATTTATATGTAACTAGCTGATACCCGCCCGCTTCGCTGGGCAGACGATAATATTATATTTTGGAAGCTATACATAAAATATCAAGAAAATTGGAGCATTGAAAAGACCTTTGTGTTCTCTAGATGGTTTTTTATCGGCATTAATTATAACCTTGAACTCCTTTTGGTCTTTAGGAACTGAATCAACAGCAGCTTTGAAATCGTGAATATACCTGTTATGTTCATGTAGCTCCTTTTGTAATTGGCTAATTCTGGCTTAACACCTGGGAAAATACCACAATGAATGTTTCTTTCACGTTCATCATCACAGAGAAAGTAAAACTGAAGAAAAGAAGGTTGTTGAGGAGGCTCAGCCAATAGGCTACCTATCCTGTGGTATACCTGGCCCTGGACTTTAAATGTTGGCATAAAATTTTCTTCCTTCAATTCTTTTGCTCCGAATGACGTCATCTGAAAACATCCATTATACTTGCGAATTGTAGAAAGAAAATGTTCTGAAAGCTGATTCTTATGGCTAAGAAGACTATTCAAAGGTTCAGGGAAGGATCTAATAACAGGAAGCAGGACTTGACCAACACTCCAGCACATTCCTGGAGGTTCTTCTATCCTTTTAAAGCACGACACCTCGAACAGGGCAAACGTTTTCCGATACTGACAATTTTATCATTTGAATAGTCAATATATATTTCATATTTAAAACCAGACAAATTTTTGGAAGTCCATGGCGCTAAATTAACTTTTGATCTTTTATCATTGTATTTAATTACAGCTGCCTGATTCACGTGGGGGGTATTAGAAAAGTATTTTCTTACGCTCTATGTACTTCAGGATGGCTTTTAGTATATTTTGAAGCAGCTTCTCTATGTTCTTCAGGATGACTTTGAATATATTTTGTAGCAGCTGGTCTTACTTGTTTATATCTAATTGAATTTGTGAATCTTTTTCTTCATTTCTTTTACCTTTATTTAGTTGAAGAGATATTACATCATTAATAATTGATTCACTTGAACTTGAAAAATCAATGTTAGATATTGATTGAGTCTTTGAAACTAACACAGACACATTTTCTTGAGGCTGAAACACTAAAGATGACACATTTTCTTCATTTTGTTTCACATTATCATAACCAGGATTAACTTTACTTCTATTTGTTAATCCAACTATTTAAATAAAACATCAAAATGACAACTATTACAGTTTCCCGTAAAACGTAATATTTTTTCCCCCTGAATTGTTTCCCCAACAGAAGCTATAAGGCAGCCACCTTGATAAACTTCGAACTGATAGGGAAATAGCTCTGCCATAATTTAGCAAATAGATTCATACGTGTTTGGTTTACACATTTCGGTAAAATATAAATCGTTAGTATTATAAGGGGCGCCAGATAGCATTTGAGTGTAGCATTTAAACCGATCCCAGTTGTCTAACACGTGAGAAACAATAATATTTCTCATTTTATACGCCATCGATATGTCACCGAACACCAGCAAAGACAGAGACGAAAATAAACATGCTCCGTCGCCAAGAATTTTAAAAACTTTGAAAGGAGTAGGTATTCCATCGATCCAAATATATTCAACATCCATTATTAAGAACTATAACTGAAAAATAAATATGAAAAATCAATTTTTATCAACCTACAATGAAATACTTTTCAAGTTAAAAAATATAACCGAAATTAACTTTTTTAAATCAAATTATTTTAAAATTCAACAAAAAATACTAACAAAAAAATGTATAATAAAATTTTTTAGAAAAAAGTCACCCGTATTACGTGATCCTTTTTGCAAAAGGATAACTCTTACGGTAGCAGCATATCTGGAACTGCAACTGAATAGACAGAATAGCTTTTAAAAATCATAGGATTAAAAATAATTCTGTATTCTGAAAACCATAAAATATCCAGCCATTTTAAAAAATGAAAAATGTTTATTTCCTAGAAAACAAAAACTAAAAATTACCAAAATACAGAAACAAAACTTTTGCATGATATTTACATTAGGTTACAATTAATGCGTACATCAAAATAAATATTTTGATAGCTACTTATTTTTTTTATTAATGACATGAATAACATACCGTTATTATTCATTTGTTAAAAGCCAACTTCAATATCTTCGTTAGATTGTGTTTAGATTTACAAATGTAGTTTATCAATCATTATTAATAATAAAATACTTTTCTCATAAATTTAAAACTTACGTCTAGATTCCACAACAATAAAAAATTATCGTTTGCTCAGCAAAACCGAAATCAGCTGGCGAGCGAAATCAGCTGGGGTTATCATAGTATAGCTTTTTAAAATTCACAATGCAAGGTCATTGAAATGCTTCGACTTGGCGGTGGAAGATATTTGGTGATATTTTGCAAAAAAGAGCCTCTTCTCCAAAATCTTGCCAATCATCCATCAGCGCTTCAATATTAAATTATTTGGTATTTTTCCATTTCGCACGCGCAAATCTTGCAAGTAAACTGAATTGGTAGCGATACACAGTATACATTTAAAAAAATATATTCCGTTTGGCGTTGGTCATGTAATTTTTGGAGATAAAGTCGCCAAAATGACATAACCGATGGGTAAGAAAAGATTAACCGATGATAACTACATTTTGGTTAAGAATTCCGTAAAATCCGTTCTTAGTGAGTGTCTACATTGCAAAATGAGTAACTGTACCAAATTTCAAGTCAATCGGTTGTATAGTCTTAGAGATATCGTGATGAGTCAGTCGGTGGTATTTCGCTTATATATATATAGAAGATTAAACGCCACAAAATTTCCAAATCAACATTTTGTGGTTTTCAGATCACTAATAATAATAATGTGTGTGTGTGTTTTTTTCGGTATAACTCAGTAAGTTTAGAGGTAACTGCATTTTTATGCTTCACAACACAGATATATGTATATTAAATATATTGTTGAACCAAAAAGTAAAATATATTAATTAGGTTTTGTTAAATGAACTTTAGCGTAAATGTCAATTTTTACTAAATTATTACCAAATATGGCAAAAATTTGAAAAATAGAAAAGAAGTTTAAGAAAATGACTTTTGAATTTACCATTTTATAGAACATTGTAACTAAAATCACATAAGTGTTTCTCAAATTTTTTTTTTTTTAAATTGCTCCATATAAATAACTTATGAAGATCCTATCTATAATCATAAATTATTATTTAATTTGAGTTTTCTTTCTTCGTGAAACTGTTGTTATTAAAGGGGATTCATTGATTGCTTAATAATTTCATAGTTAGAAGCAGAGCGAATGCTAGACTCGTGATTTTCAGCCTCCATCAAGAAACGAGGACTACATTGTAATCAAAATGAATATTTAAGGAAGTTGGCTCAAGAAATGTTAATTATGTTTTTAAGGTTACCAATTGTATGACCTTTTCAATAATTGTCCAACATTTTCAAGAATTCTATGATGTCCAGTTGGAATTATTTTTCCTTAAAAATTGTCCAACACGTTTTGATCTATCAACTTCTATTACATAATATTTATACTTCTTGAAATCTATAAATTACTATTTTGAATTATGGCCATATATTTCAAATTTTTTCGGTTAAACAAATAGTTTTTACTTAGTTAAGAATCTATCAGTTATTTGAAAAATATTAAAAATATAGCAAGAACTTTTTTTGTTGGTGAAGATACCAAAACAATAATTTTACAAATGAATATTTCTTTTTGAAAAAATTAAATTGACGGAATTTTATTAAACCCTTCAAACACTTATATTTTAGTGAAATAATGTTGGGCAATTCGAATTTATATTTGTTATTCATTGTAATGTTCGAATTTTTTAGCGTAAAGTCAATCATTTGTTAGTATAAAAATGAATTTCTTCTAATTTATATGACGGATCAAATGTAACAAAGTACTAGTTGTATTTCTTTGTTTGAATTATTCTTAAAAGTCCGGGGACATTTCACGTTGTTCATCTCTTACAATTTTAGGGACAGTTTTAGTTATTTCAAATAAACAAATAAAACGTGAGGATAAAATACGTAGTAAATCTGATAAGTGAAGTTTAGAAAGAGGTATTCTTTACAGAAAAAATTCCACCTACAACATATTTAAATATTTAGAATTAATGATCGAACTTTTAAAAACCCATAGGAAAGTTTCACAGTTCACAGTACTGCCTATCCTGAATACAAATTTTCACCCAAAGAATATCTAGCCTTATTAAAGTATATTGAGAAGCTTGTTAGGAGAAAATTCCTGTTTCTAAAAGCAAAATCCGAATTCCTCACTACTTTAAAAGAAAAACTGCCAATCAGTGACAGAAAAGCGGAGAATTTAGGAAAATTTCTTCCTTATATCTCGCGTGTAAAGAAAATTCTTTTGCTAAGATATCGTTATAATATTTTTTTCTTTTCTTTTCTTTTTTCTAACTGTCGTTTCTGTTGTAGGGGAAGCTAACACTGAACAATTACTAAATTTGTTTTACTCAAATATTCAATTAATATTTCTTTATTTTAAAATTATTTACTGATTTCCATTACCCTAGTTTTTTGTGCAAGTATAATAATATTGAAAAGTATTCTGAGTTATTTATAATAAGAAATTTCATATATTATAGCATTACATACTTTATAATAAATTTATACAAGTTTTTATATTTGTTTTTTCAAAACATTATATTCTTATCTCAAAAACTAAATTATTATGACGTGTATCGGAAAGGTGCCCATATTTTCGTTTTAGATCAGCTTCTCTTTAATCCGAGCGATCAAAAGTCTGGTACAATAATCAAAAAAAAAAAATCCTTTCTTATCATTCTCCTTTAGGGTAGAAAAACTTCTACCTGGACATTTAAAGCTACTTATACTGGGAAAAGATTAAAAATCAACACTAGAGCAAAGGTAAAAACTTCTAATGGTTTTGATGGGTACATATATATATATATATATAATTTGAAATTTATGTCGAAATATAATCCAGAAAATTATTTCAATAGTTAAAATTAAAACAATATGTAAAAAATAACAACGGAGCCAATGAAAAATTAGACATATACCAAACCATAAAATAGATAGATGAAAATTATAAACAAAAAAGTGATGGAAGATACAATATTGAAATTAATCTATAAAAAATTATATAAGATTCAAAGGAAAGTAGATTGAATAACAAATAAATAGACAAATACTAGAAATATATAAAAATGGTTATTTTAATGAAGAAATGTACAAAAGCATAAATTTGAAAAAAAATTGGAAAATATTACATTTAAAGTGGTAACGATATTCAGACCTGTAGGCTAAGTCATTCCAGAATTATTGTACAAACAGTCTCCATCCATAAACTATATTATCATAAAATTATTTTAAAACTAAAAATACATTTAAAAGAAATCGTGATCATGAAAGAAAAACAATTGAGAAAAAGGCAATACAAACCCACAAATAAATACTTACAAACCAAAACTAATATAATTGTAGAACAAATATGTTACTAAAAACACAAAAAATAAAATTGAGAAAAGCTTTGTACGTGCAGATATTACCACGTGTAGCGCCATACAACACCTGTTGCATGTAAGCGTAAGAAAGCTTTAAAGACTACCAGGAAGGAAAAAAATAACTTATTTACGTAATACAGATCATGAAGTTTACAAATTAAGGGCCTTTTAATGTTAAATTTTTAATTAATTAGGTAAGTTACTGAATTGAAATGTGTATTTTTAGTTTTTAAATGAATTTAAATGTGCATTTCATGTTTTGCTTCAGCGCAAAAATTCATGTTGAAAAAAGTTATGCATATAATGTTAGAAAACTGTATTAAATACTCTATGAAGATGAATTATGACTCTTTTGTTGGGATTCTGTTATTTTGCATTTTTTTGTTGATAAAAATCATAAATTATCACAAATTCTTACGGTTTTTCTGTATGTTAAAGTACGATTTCCTAAAAATATTTAATTATCATGGTTGTAATTGAGAGAGAGGCACAAATACTGAATTAGATTCAATGTTTTTAAAGTACTGCATATTTGAAAGGTTATATTGTAGTATCATCAGAAAGATTCTAGTATATCTTAAGAACTGTTATTGATCAGTTTAGAAAATGATTTTCTTATGAGTAATTATTTGTGTGTTGCATATTATCCATAATATTACGTTGTAATCGTATCTTTAGCGACTTCTTGACTTTAGTTCGTATAGATCAGTGTTGAAAATTATTTTCATGCATACAAATATTTGTGTATAACGCTGATGGTATTTCATAGAATAACTTCGTTTTTAAAAAGCAGTGTTGGAAAATCTTTAGAGTTTTGAGCCACTTTGCTACACTTTTTTTTATCCATGACTATACGATAATGATGCTTGACGAGAATTCTATTTTTTTCACTTCATAAGAGTGTAATGAACTTAAACTGTCTTTTTTAATTGATGGATGAATTACTAAACATTTTTTATATCTTATTTTAATATATAAATTTATATTTAAGATATTAAGGTTTTACCATTTTTGAAGAATTGTTGTATATCAAGTTTTCGTTCCAATAATACTGTATGGTAATCATAAAGTAAGAAATTATACACACAGAATAAAATGTTGACAAAAATAACTTTTATTCCAAATTATTCTTTAATGAATTGAAGTACATTTCAGATGCTTTATGACAGGAGTAAGATATTTCAGAATATATTTTTTAAAAGAACATGGCTTTAATTTAAACTCATATTTAATGCATATTTCGGAACCAAATTTTCACAGTCTTATCAAGCATCCTTCCTGTTATGTCCCAAATATTGTTCCTCATATAATAAGTGATTGTCTAGTGCTCCATCCCTATTGTCTTACTTTTTTTAAGTTATTTGTTTTAAAATCAAATGACTAGGGGTTAGGAACCACAACTTGTTTGTGTTGTAATTTAAAATTTGATTCTTATAAAAATAAGGTTTTAACACAGACAATTCATACCTTGGGTTTGTTTTTATAATGTGGCCAAAAAAATGTTGCAAAAATTTAAATAAATATTTGGTGGCAGTATATTTAGATTTTATTCTATGCTTAACTCCCCAACATTCGTGCACACAGAATAAATAAAATCATTTCTTTTGTATTCCATACATGATTTACGACCAATTTAATTTTATGGTGAATGTAATAAATGTTCACCTTATTTTGGCAGATAATTTAAAAATATAGTGTTATAAGTTTTACTCAATTTATTTAGATACCTAATAAATCATACTATTTAATTCATTCAGGTCAAAAATGAACTCAACTTTAAGCAACATGTGCGAACACCAAAACAATATGGCAGTGGTTGTTGCAATATAACATAATATAGGTCAAAACTGAAAATGTTTATGTATATCATGACGCACATCTAAGCTCTAAAATCACATAATTTAAAATTCTACTTTTAAAGTTGACTAACCAATAACCGTAATTTCTCCATGAAATATATTTTTGTCCCCAAAGCACTTTTTTTTATAGACAAGTATTAAAGATAGTGTTTTTTAATTTAGAATAATGCTTGCATGTCTTGAAATAGGCAAGTTTACAAAATATTTTTGTAGGTAATTAACCTTTCTAAGAGAGTAATTTCATGTAAATTTTATAATACTTTGTTTTGATCAGAAATTACAAAATGAACAAAATCAATTGGCAAAATGAAACACATTAATTTCAATACTTTTTATTATTCTATATTCAAAAATTTCTCTACAGTAGGCGACATTATGTATAAAAATTAAATGTACTTACAAACTAATGCATGATGGATATTTTGTCTTAATTAGGAACTGATCCATATTGTTTAAATTAGATTTATGTTATTGTATTAAAAAAGGCTATGCTTTCATATGACCATACAACTTTGCTTTAATTGAAAACACTTGTGATATTTCTAAAGAAAATCTTGTTAAATTGATATTTTTTATAATCATAAGAAGACAATCTCTGTCCAAGTAAATTTTAATCCACTAGCACCAATTAAAAATGGAACATGTGTTTAGTTAAAAAATTTTAAAATTCCTTGCATAAAAAATGTTTTGGGTTCTAAGTGTGCCCAAGTTCATAATTCAAAGCAGCAAGAACTGCTATGTAGAATGGATCATTTAACAGACCAAATAGAAATCTTACATGTAATAGTTTTTACTATAATGGTACAGTATATTCCAAAAACATAGCTGTATTAATTGATTGTGTAGACGACTTACCTCTCTTTCTAAAAATTAAAGAATTGTCTACATAAGGACGATGTATAAATAACATATTTATTTGAAACAGCACTGTTTGAAAAGCATTTTCACTCATTTTTAGTAACTTGACAAAATGTTGTTGATTTGAAACAAGTAAAAAAAATCACTCTCTTGATTGTTTGACATTCATATTTGATACAGTAACAGATTCAAAAGTGAATACAAATGATATACTCATTTTTCTATTCCACACTCATATTTGATACACAAATACCTAAAAAAATGAGTATATGAAGTTTCCATTTTGAGTACGTACCTGTTGCTAAAAATGAAAACGTGCGAGTCTTAAATTTGCATACGTTAGGATCGGAGCCATTTTGAGTATGTATAGTATTCAAAAGTGAGTACTTTGTCCTCGATTTTGAATACCTATTTTTCGCAGTTTAATGCCAGATACTTTTCTCATCAATGTTAACATCTTGGCATACAGTGCACAAATTCTTTCAACGAATGAAACTCGAGTGTTTTGTTGGTGAATATTTTTTTCTGAAGTACTCAACAAATGATCTAGCGCACACGTAGACACATTTGATGAGTTAGCTCTTAGTCTAATGTTAGAAAGGGTTATGCGTGCATTATCTCATTTATGTTATATGTACACAAATCAGTCATATGAGGTTCTATAGTATTTTTAATTGTTATTTTATAACTTACAGTGCATTCAGGATAAATTTTGCAATTTTATTTGTACCAATATTCTTCACTAAACGGTTTCTATTCTGCTTAAGTTTAAAAGTTTCACATGTACAGAAATGAAATCTCATGATCATGATTTCACTACTAAGCAGCTTATCACAATATCGTTAAAAATAGTTTTTGTTCCCCATCCAATTGGTGAAATTTCGCATCTCAAAAAAAAAAAAAAAAAAAAAAAAAAAAAAAAAAAAATCTGACTCCAGTACATGGCCGTGGTAGTCTAGTGGTCATGGTCTCGGACTCGCTGCCGGAGGTTTTCGCCGAGTCGTAGGTTGGAGCCTTGAAGCCACTAAGGACCCCTAGTGTAGCCGGAGCTGATGAAAGTTAAATTAGTCGTGGCTCAAATTCCTTCCGTTGGCGTAGTGTGGAAGTTAGGAAAGGGATCAAGTGACGAAGACGACACCTGATGCCAGCTCA
>BMAW01022834.1:427820-447928 GCA_019974015.1 Nephila pilipes
TACAACAGGAAAGAAAATAGCTTAGGTATCCCATCATGGTGACAATATAGCTGGAACACAAGTAATTCACTGCCAATTTTCCCAATTATACTTTCGTTAAAAATTAATTTATGAAAAGACGCACTCGTCTTTTAAATAGTTTACGTACGAGTACATGGGGATTCCCTCTTCGCAAAACTATTCGAAATTTTGCTCCTCCTACCGTCCAAAACATACTTCTTTTTTACCTCAAGCATTTTTTTATGACTTTTGAAAATAACTTCTAAAAAACTTTTTATTTGGGAATTTATAAAATTATGGAAATGAAACTAGCTGAAACTATATTTTGAGGAAGAAAAAAAAGAAAGAAAGTAAAGGTAATGATTTCATTTGAAAAGCTTCGGATTACTTAAAAAAAACTTATTTGATAATATATTCTATTAATTAATATTTTTTTTAATTTAATAAAAAGGAATAAAAGGAAGATTGTAGATGATAATGTCTATTACTTCTTCGCACATAGATACAAATTAATACTTCTTAGAATTCTATATAATTTCAAACAGGTTCATTAAGTATGTTCATATTGCATCAAATTATGTACGCTGAGCTGTTGTAAATTACACTGAAATCTTATTATTTGGCTTCAAAATTAATATTCTAGATATTATATACAACTTAAATAATCATTCTATTAGTATTACTTATATAAGAAAAAAAATTAACCATGAGCATATTTTCTGTATTATTTCCACAAATATTTTTAAATAATATGGCTGTAGTTTATTTCTTTCATCAAATCATTGAAATTAATTAGGCAACTAAAATAACTAATAAACAAAACCAGTAAGAAATATAATCAATTGAAAGAACAAAATTTCAATTAATATGTAGAATATGGGGTTTTCATGCTAAGTTTACGCTGTTATTTTAACTTATTTATAAATATTTTAGAATGGTTTTGTGTTATATGTTTGTAAGAAAATTGATTAATTCTTTTAAAATTAAAATTACTCGATATATAAATCATTTCACTGTTAAAATTTTAAAACAGAATGGTACAACCAAAAAATTATTTTGCAGTTAAGCGCATTAAATTTTGTTGTGAAGTATTATTGAGAGGGAAAGCCATCACAGAGAAGATCGATTGCGTATCAAAGTGATTTAATTGTAAATATAACTATTGTTAGAAATTTTACCAATTTTTCATAACACTTTTGGGCTTTAATATTATTTTCTGCAACCAGAATTCGAATACTTGAAAAAATAAATTATTTAAGAAAACTTGTGAATATAAATCAAGAAATAATAATAATAATTGGAAGAAATTAAGAATTAAAAAATTTTCACTCTTTTCGTTTACACACATCGCAATTTTACTCCTACCAATAAACGCGCAATTATAATTTTCATAAACACGCCGGAAAATGCAATAAAAATTTAGAACAAAAAGATCAAGAGAATTAAAAAAAAATAAGAAAGAAAGAAATTAACTCACTTCGAGAGAGGAGAAGAAATCGTCTGCTATTTAAATATAACGTTATAAAACGATCAGACGATATATTAATGTATCCCATACTGCATTACGATAGCTACTCCAGCAGACTGATCACTCATTGGTTCTTTATATTCTGGACTGTAATACAACCAATCAGCATTATTTATATGTTTACCCGCGAAAATAAAGCGCAAGCGCATGAAGCGCTTAGAACATTTAGCGCTTAAACATTGAACAGGGAATTAGTGCTAACGAAACCTAGTTCTACGCTTTGTTATTTGATATTTTCCGACTGTCAACGGTAATAATATTTCCAAATAAAATTAATTAGTGCAAAATGTTCCGCATATGGAAAAATAAGCGTTCTCTAATGTCTCTATGGGAAAGTTTTGAAACAATTGAGGCAAATATTGACCATGACGAAGACGTTCATGTTCCAAGACTTCAGTATGTATCGTACGAAAGAGCAGTAGCTGATTCGAAATTACTTTGTGACCCTCATTTAAGCCAGAAGAAATTTTTGGACAAAAATGAAATTATTGCGAAAGACATCATCGATGAAGTTGAAGAAGAAATAACGAATCATTTGAAGGCTGGTGAAATATATGAAATGAATCTCAGAGGCAGGAAACAGAAGTCGTTCGCAGCTTGGATAACGCCGAGGAATGGAAAAGTGATTTTCGAAATAGATGAGTCCTTTCTGAGAGAATTTCGCAGGGAAAATGATTTGAAAGTGACCGCGCTTACTATAGTGTCACCAAGTTATAAAAAATTCTTTCAGATTTCAGTCAACGAACAGGGTGTTCGACTTTATAAGGTATTAAAAGGACAGGTAACGATAACTTTTAATTGGATGTCTCTCGGAAAAAAGTGCAAGGTTACAGCTACCATTACTGAAAAAGGTGAAATATTTCTCAAAGATTTCAGTCAAAATTTATCCATCGCGGATGTATTTGATAACCGATTTGTGAAAATTCAAATTCCGAATGATACGAATGATAGCAAAAAGGAATGGACACTAATTAACCTAGCCCATAAAGGAGAAGTGATTGAAGAAAATCACAAGCAACGGAGCTGTTTTATGTTACTATGTTATGTTTTATGTATCTATTTTCTATTACGTTATTTTAATGTAATCGCATTTTACATTAGTTATGCAGGAAACAATTAATATTTTCTGGCAAAGTTTGTCATTTCTGAGTATTAAGAAATGCTCAATTTTTTTGCGTTGTCTGCTCTATATAATTTTTATTTATATATCTTTTAAATATTCACAATTTCTGACCAAATATTTACAATATTTTTCAATTATTGCCTGTAAAGTTTGTGATTTTGAAGTACAAAGAAATGCTCAACTTTTATGTGTCAAATGCTCTCTATATATTTTCCTTATATATTCTTATCAAACATTCACTTTATTCTGAAGATAAATATGTCGCATTTAATATTTTAGAGCAAAAATTGTGTTTTTTAGGTCTTAAAAAATGTTCAGTTTTTATTTCTAAGAATTAAGAAGCATTTTGTTTCCTTATGTTATACTTTCTAAACATTTTTCTATATATCTTTTATGTATTGCATTATTTTCAAATATTCACTTTATTCTTATGTTACACTTTCTATTCATATTTCTATATATCTTTTATGTATTGCATTATTTTCAAATATTCACTTTATTCTTATGTCATACTTTCTATTCATTTTCTATATATCTTTTATGTATTGCATTGACACTCAGATATTCACTTTACTCTTATCTATTACTTTCTGTAATTTCTATATCTTTTATGTTAATCATAGTTATTTTCAAAGAATGATGTATTCTAATCGGTATACTTTCTGTTGTTTTCTATGTAATCTTTTATGTGTTGCATTGTTACTAGATATTCACTTTCTTGTAATCTCATGCTTTCTATTCATGTTTCTATCGATCTTTTATGTATTGCATTGTTTTCAGATATTCCTTTTGCTCTTGTATGTGCTTTTCAAACGTTTTTCTGTATATCTTTTGTGTCATTTTCCAGATATTAAAGCTGCTCTTATGTCATGCTCTGTTCATGTTTCTATATCTTTGTCAGCGTGCATTGTTTTCAAATATTCACTTTATCTTGTAAATGTACTTTTCTGTTCATATTTTATATATCTTTTGTGTATTTGCATTATTTTCCAGATATTTAAGCTGCTCTTATGTCATAGCATTCATGTTCTATATATCTTTGTAGTGCATTGTTTTCAAATGTTCACTTTATGTATGTCTTATTCATGTTCTATATATCTTTTATGTATTGCATTATTTTCAAATATTCACTTTACTCTTATGTCATACTTTTCTATTCATGTTTCTATATTAATCTTTTGGCATGTGGTAGTTGTTTTCAGAATGTTCGCTGCTCTTGTGTCATGCTTTCTGTTCATGTTTCTGTAATCTTTGTGTGTTGCGTTGTTTTCAAATATTCACTTTGCTTATGTCATGCTTTCTGGAAATTCATGTTTCTATGTAATCTTTGTGTGTTGTTGTTTTCAGAATGTTCGCTTTTATGTATGTGGTCATGCTTTCTGTTCATGTTCTATGTAATCTTTTGTGTGTTGCGTTGTTTTCAGAATGTTCGCTTTGCTCTTGTGTCATGCTTTCTGTTCAGCATTTCTATAAAGATCTTTTTATGTGTTGCGTTATTTTTCAAAATGTTAGCTACTCTTGTGTCATTGCTTTCCTAAACGTTTTCTGTATCTTTGTGTATCGCATTGTTTTCAGAGTAATTAAGCTGCTCTTGTGTCATGCTTTCTGTTCATGTTCTATGTATCTTTTATGTGTTGCATTATTTTTCAAGTATTCACTTTTATTCTAATGTCATGCTTTTCTGTTTGTTTTCTGTAATATGTTTTGTGTGTGCATTGTTTTCAAATGTTGCTTTTATTCTTTATGGTACCTTTCTGATTCATGTTCTATGTATATCTTTTATGTATCGCATTGTTTTCCAGATATTCACTGCTCTTATGTCATGCTTTTCTATTCGTTTTTCTGTATATCTTTTGTGTGTTGCGTTGTTTTTTTCAGGCGATTCAGCTGTTCTAATCGGTATGGCTTTCATAATTTTGTTTTACTTTCTGTAACAATCAGTGTTGCGTTCCAGGTATTCGGCGCATGTATGATGTAGCTCTGGTCGTTTTCTGTGTATCGGTGCGTTGTTTTCAGATGTTAAAGCTGCTCTTGTGTCGTAGCTCTGTTCAATGTTTCTGTATGTCTTTGTGTGTCGCGTTGTTTTCCAGATGTTCATGTTCTGATGTTGTGCTGTTTGTTTTCACATGTAATCAACTTGTGTGTTGCGTTGGTACTGAGTATTCGCTTTAACGTGTTGCGCTTTCTGTTCATGTTCTGTAATCAACGTGTCAGCGTTGGTAAATCGGCTTTATCTTGGCGTCATTCGTTTGTGTTGCGTTGTTGCTTTCAAAGTGCTTTATTCTTTAAATATGTGAAATAAAGGGATCATCTATAAAGAATATTGTCATTTTTGTTTTTACTTTTTTTCTTCTTATAACTCACAGTTAATTAAAAGAAGGTATGAAATGCAACCAATTAAAAGTTAATTTAGTTTTGTTGTAAAATAAGGAAAATTTCGCTTAACCTTGTATTTAAAAAAAAATTATCCAGGTGTTACATATGTCATGTCATTTTGCACATCTTCCAAAAAGTCATCATTTTTAACACCTTTGTATATCAGTTAACTTTCAAAATTAAAAAAAAAAAACATCTGACAAAATTATATTGATAGTTTTATATATATATATATATATATATATGTATATATATATATACACACACACACACACACACACATACATGCGTACATGCATGCATGCATACTACACACACACACACACACACACACACATATATATATATATAAAACTTTTGCAAATTCTTCGGTTAATGCCGAAATATGTTATAGTACATCTGGCCAGTGAATTAAATAAAGAAAGAAATGTCATAAAATAATACGTAAACATTTTTGTTTCTTTAAAATTATTTTAATACCCAAATCTAATAAAGAGATTATTATAACTTAATAAAGAAATGTGCACATTTAAGTGATAAAATAAGTCATAAAACACTAAAGGCATCCCTAAATTTGGGATCACCAGGTGTGTTATTTGAGGAATCACTCTCCTCCCTGTATTTAATTTTGTTTAAAGTTTATAAATTTTTTATTCATTAATTTCCTCAAAACAGTAAATATTAAATTTAAAATAGACTAATAGTGAAAATGAAGGAAAGTAATTTTTCTCTCTGTTTAAAGAGATGAGTATTAATATTATTTTATCGTCCTTTTTTTAGCATCAGCGTTTCTAACTTCTATGGTGATTAATTTTATTTTTTCTTACGTCATCGTCTGTTATTTTTAATTCTGTCCTTGAGATTGTTCTTATTGAGTACAGAAAATGATTACATTCGTATTTTGAATGATTTATTAATTATATTTTTTCTGGTCTTAATGGGATAGAAACTGATCAATTGTATAACAGGTCAGAAAAGTCCCCGGCCTGACACATAGATGATGCTACTAGAATTAAATCCGTATGTGTTTTTTTTGGTTAGCCTAACCCTCAAAAGATGCGTACATAAATTTAGCTGTCGGATCATTAGTTTATAGTATAGCATTTGATTTAGAAACAGCTTTTGTTACTGTGAAAAAAAAAGGATAAAGGAATTTCGCGTGTTGATAAATATTTGAGAGGGAAAAAATACAGTTGAAGGCTTAAAAACTTGGCTTGAGGCCAAATTTCCGGACACTGTCAGGAAAATCAACCATCAAGGTTGGTAATACTAAGTTAGTAATTGAAATAGTACCGAAGTCGGTGGACACGCCCAAAGAGGCTGTTACCGAAGAAACATTAAAAAAATCACAAAGGATTTTGAATGACCGTCAGTGAAATTGAATAAATATGAACCTCTAAAGATATCCAACTGAACGTGTACATCTATCATTCACGAAGATATTTGGGTATGAAAGCTCTGTGCAAGTGGAGTTGCCACTTTGAACTCACTATTGACAAAACAACGAGTTGATGATTCGGATTAGTGTTTGAAGATGATCAAGCGTAATAAACCCGAGTTTTGCATCGATATGCTGATAATGGATGAAACATGGCTCCATCATGTCCTCCGAAGTCCAGTCATCCGGGTGGACTGCACACGATGAACCCGCTCAAAGCGTGAGAAAACGCAACAGTCAAACCGGCAAGGTTATGGCGTTTGTATTTTGGGAACATGGAATAATTTTTCATTGACTAATTTGAAAAGGAAGGACCATCAACAGCGACTATTACATAGCGTTATTGGACCGTTTGAAGGATGAAGCCATGAAACAGCCGCGGTGAAAAGAAAAGACTGCTTCACCAAGACAATGCACCGTGTCAAAGTCAGCGTATTGATAACGATGGCAAAAGAATTTATCGATTGAGCTTCGAATTGCTTCCTCATCCACCGTATTCTCCAGATCCCCAGCGACTATTCCCTGTTCTCAGATCTCAAAAGAATGCTCGCCGGGAAGAAATTTTCGTCGAATGAAGAGGTGATCGCCAAAACTGAGGCCTATTTTGAAGCAAAGGACAAATCGTACTACAAAAATGGTATCGAAAAGTTGGAGGGTCACTATAATCAGTGTATCACCCTTGAAGGGAATTATGTTGAATAAAAAAAACTAATTTTGCCACAAAAAATGTGTTTTACTATGGTAGGCCGGGGACTTTTCAATTGACCTGTTACAGTATGCACAGTAATTTTATATATATATGGTGAATATATTTTAATGTATTCCCAGAAAAGTCAATTTCTTAAATTAATGCACTTTATGAATATTCCCCGTAAGCCTGAGGTTATTAGAAACAGTATTAAGTGGCTTGATTAAAATTCCACTCTTAAGGATCCACACCATCAGAATGTTTGAAGAAATTAAATAATAAAACACACACACTCTCTCTCTATATATAAATTTTATTTTTTTCTTAAGAGTTTAAGTATAAAAAGCCCACTTTCTGCAAATACTTGAAAATTACACATTCGCTTAAATTACCATAGCATAATTAACACTATGTATACCTCATTTAAAAAAACCTTTTTTTTTTCTTTTATTAAAACTTAATATCAAAACACATTTTTTTTTCATGATTTTTAAGCGCTTTTTCGTCAGGATGTTCTAAAATTCCTTGCTCAAATTCACTTCAATAATGAAAAATTAAAATAAAATGATTTAAAGTATTTAAGAAAAAATATTTACGATTCCACTCGCACGTGAAGGATTAATTACTCTTGAAACATAAATTTCGTGTTCGGTAACATGACAGACCATTATGCTTATTTTAATTATCTGAAGTGTTCCACACATGCTTTTATTCCCAAGCACATATGATGCAATTTTAGTTATCTAATACCCCTATTTACTTAATAATTACAGCGTGAGATACAGGAAATCACTAGAATATTACCACAACAAACAATGAGCAATAGGGCATTTTCTGAAAAATACTGTGAAATGATTAATTGTTTTTTTCCCCTAATTGGACGAAACTAATCTGACATAAAATGAATAATCCTTTAACAAAATTTTTGGCCCTTAATGAAAGGCAAAAATGTCACTCATCTTGGAAAATATCCCTATAATAAATGTTAAAGCAATGCATTAACTGTGTTGCTAAGAGTCTTGACATTAAGGGATAAGTATGTAAGTAAATAAACACTAAAAAAAGCACTGGATTCCGTTATATATATATATATATATTATACACATATATGGCATGTTTGTGATACCATTGTACACTGCCATCTGTTAATCGGCGCAAAAAAATTGACATTAATTCATGGGTTAGTTTCGATCTGGCAGCAATTTATTGCCAAATAAAAATTTTGATTATTATTACGTTGTGTTGTCATCCATTTTTGCCTTAAGTCTAACACGGGTACTTTTTTATAAACCACCATATGTATATATGTATATATATATATAAATAAATATACATATATATATATATATATATATATATATATATATATATATATATATACATATATCCAATCCTGTAGTAAGCTGATAGTGTTGTTTAGTGAATGTTCTAAGAAAAATAGAACATCTGAAGCTTTGTTATTTTGACAGCTGAAATTTGTCATTTTTGAATCTGATTTATTATTTTAAAAAGTGCTATATCATTCTTTTAGTAAATAGATAAATTGCCACTAGAATAGGAAAACTTGACAGGAAAACCTAATAATATTCCAAAAGTTATGTGTAATATGTAAGATTTTGAACTTTTTCAATTGAAAAAAAATTTAGACGAGAATATTTTAGATAAAGCTATTCGCACTAAAAAAATATTTGTGGATCAAGTTAATAGGAAGTATTTTGCTACTGACTTTTACAACTTAAAATTACATAATTACTGATCAAAATCATATTTATAAGTAAAAAAATATTAATTAACTAATTTATGAAAAAAATAAATTTATTCAGCCCGTCTTGACCAAATTGGCTTCATTCTCTTTAAAAAATTGTCATTTAATAAGTCTGTACTTAATTTTTTCATCTCTTTTTCATCGATAATTGATTTTAAATCTTCGGTAATAAAAATAAAAAAAAAAAAAAAAAAAAAAAAAAAAAAATTATGTTATGAAAAATTTCATTGTCAACTACGAAAACTAAAGATAGTTTACGTAAAAAAACAATTCTTATACCCATACTTACAACTTAAATTAGCTCAATTTGTATATCTTCACGGAAAAGAGGACTATCTAGTAATTAATTGTACTTGTGTTAGTAAAAATGAAAATATTATCTAACGTTATCCTAGTTATGTTAAATAGCCATTTTTTTTTATTTAAGCATAAATATTTGCCTTTTTTACCAAACTTTTTTTTTCTTTCTAAAATTTTACTCACATAGTTAATACCGCATTGTAATTAAAGTTGCGAGTAACACTGCAATTAACCTTTAGAATTCGGCAGGTTGTAAGTTAAAATAATTCGATATAAAAACCAACGTTTTTAAAAACAACGTTTTTATATGGTGGCAAAGTTTATTAGAGAAAATTATTGAAATATTTGTTAAAACTGTTAGTTATTTTTAACTTTAAAATTTACTTAAAAAGAGACATTTGTGAGAGTTTTAAAAAATTCATAATACTCATAAAATCAAAACATGCATTTGAAAGTTTGTAAGTCATTCTATTAAAAAAAGAATGGGAACCAGAATTCAGAAAAATTATTGTGATAAGACACGGCGCCAAATATTGGGAACTTTCTTTCTTGCGAATGATTACTGACTAAAAGTCAGCAACCCTTACTATCTCGGAGATAGTAAAGGGGAGATAGTATCTCCCCTTTGTGAGTACAAAACGTTTGCGATACCTCCTGCGGCGTGGGGAGTGCCCGGTGCTCCCAGAGGGGGAAAGAAATTTTTTCCTCAATCCTAAAAGCACCGAGAGGAAAGAATATTTTGACTTATTAAAATTATTGAAATATTAGTTAAAACTTGTCGCAAACGTCTAAATATTGCATTGATAGGCCAGTACGAACGATTCCCAAAATTTCAAAGCTCTAGCTTGATGGGAAGTTGGTTAAATTAACGATCGAAAATTTGATGACACACACACACATACACTCATACACACTCACACACACACTCACACACACACACCAAGTGAAATTCAGAAAAACGTTGTAAAAAAGGTTAAGGAAAGTCGTAAAAGAGTCTGGTGAAAAAAAAGGGGGAAAGAACTCTCTCTAGATAGCTTGGTACAACAGTTGTACAGGAGCCGAAGCGAGAGCAAAAAAAATTTTTGGTACGGCATATGTACCGCCGAGTTCTACAGGTTAAACGCATGGTTTGAAAAATTGTCTATCTTCATCATCTTTAAATAGAGTAGCTTAAGCCCTCCCTTTAAAAAAAAAACTAATATATTTAGTTTTGAAGTTTAAAAATATAGTAAAACTAATTCATTAGAAACAACTATTAAAATATATTCAATGTTTAATCCTATTTAGGTTAATAGTAAAATAAATGGCTGAAAATAAATTTAAAAAAAGTTGTAACAGGTCATTCATTGAAAAAATTCCGTGCTACGAACCAACTTATCCCAAATATTGTGATTAAACCTCAATACTGGTTTTAAAACCGATTATATGTAAATTTATTGATTGTTTATTAGCTTCGTACGTAGAAGCAACACAAGAGCTATTGGAGAAGGATCTTGAAATTTTGAAGCATGTCAAGTTGGGAAGACGAAACTTGAGTTGGCACTAGACTCTCCAACCTTCCACTCCCCACCTACGAGAGTACTTGAACCCTTGACGGAAGCAACTCCTGCCTCGAGTTCGAGATTTATGAGGCTAAGGTTATATATGAAAGGTAAAGAAATTGTTATGGATGAAATACTTTGTAAAATATTCTCTCACATAATGCATGTATAACTCATGTTTAGAACATACTATATAAAAATTGCATTAGTATGGTTTCTTTTTCGGCTAATATTCCAGGTAAAGCAATTTCGAAAATTATTTTTAACAATGAGTAGCTGGCAAAAGAAAACCTTCAATTAAGGGATCTGCTACCTTGAATTTAATTCAATCATGGCACTCAAAGTAAGTGCAAGAGTAGTCTGACAGCATCACAGGAATAAAAAGAGTTCACTAGAAAAAGGCTTTTCAAGTAAATAAAAACGATAATTAATTTAATGACGCCAAAAAGATATAAGCCAATAATTAATTAAATGAAATAAAAAAGAAGTCTATAATTTTACTTGTTACTGAAAAGAAATTACTTAACTATATGGTTAAATAGTGAACTTTCAATAAGTTTTACTTATAAATTTTTTTTTGTTTGTTTACCTTCGTCGGCTGTAAATTAAATATATATAAAAAAAAATAATAAGATCTTAGATTATCATGACTGAGTCTTATAAAATGTAACATTAAAAAGTGTCTCTTAAACTCGAATCTATTTTTGCGTTTAAAAGAATATTGTTTAAGTGATTTAAAAATCAGGTTAATTTAACAAAACAATTTTTTAAATTATTCTTTACAACATACTGTTTCAAAACCAATTAAAAGTTCATCGGAAGGGAGAATTAGCTTGGCTCTGTTATTGACATAAAAGTTTTTTACATACACACGTACGCCCCCCCCCCCCCCACACGCACAGAGAGAAAAATTTATATTCACTACCAAAATATTGTTTCTACTACAAATTTCGATTAATTTCGAACAAATGGTATCGTTAATTTAAACCCCATTAAAAGTGAATTATACATATAAATTATAATATGCATAAGTATATATATATAATTGAAATAATATACATAATTATTAAAATATACATAAATAATTATATTTATAAACAATAAATCTTGATTCATTTTGCACAACTGGTACAGTTTATTCAAACCAATAAAAAAACAAATATATTATGCACATAAATTATAAAAACTTTGACGTGAGCAAACATATATATATTAGAAAGAATAAAAATATTTGAATAACTGTTTGGCTCAGGGGGGTCAACGTAGACATGCTTTTAATTCGAAAAATGGTGAAATGGTAGTCTCGTACAACTAGCAGGCTTACAAAGCAAAATAATGATCTTACTTAGAAATATTGCTAATGTAATATTTAAAACATGTAATATCTTATAGGCAATTTTTACTTAGTTTTCTTAGTTGTACGTTGAATTAGGATATTCATTAGAAGATTTTTAAGAAATGGAGAAGTCCTTATATTGAAGGTCAAGTATCAATTTTTAATGTATCATTTATTTCACCATTCAAAAATTAACTAAGAATTTTTGATAAAATCCCTTTTGTAACTATTTTGTATAA
This sequence comes from Nephila pilipes, assembly GCA_019974015.1. Taxonomy (NCBI): domain Eukaryota; kingdom Metazoa; phylum Arthropoda; class Arachnida; order Araneae; family Nephilidae; genus Nephila; species Nephila pilipes. The sequence continues at coordinate 440,155 of BMAW01022834.1, forward strand.
GATACGAACTAATTGAAATTGAAATTATGCTTATATTCGATCGAAAGATTTACGAACAGAAAAGTTTTGTAGTCTAAATGTCAGTAATTCTTTCAAGTAGTCATTGATGAATATAAAAGTGAAACTTTATAAGTGATATTTAACTCAGTGTAATCTTCAATGATTAAACTGTCTAGTATACAGAAGATTCAACTACTCAAGAATTCTTCCTAAAGTATTTCTTATTTTAAGTTTCATTGCTGAGTTTCAAGTTTATATCAATATATACTGGCCGCCAAAAATTAAGGTACGACCAGTATTTGATGCTCGCTTTTAAAAGAATGAAGATAAAAAGTATGGTTCATACGAGAAATCAAAAGTATCTTCAACAAAACTATATGGAACAATTACGAGAATACCCAAAATTATTTCTTTATAAAGAATCGGACTTTATGCCGCAACCAGAGGAAACTGTTAATAATCCAGTTACGTAATTTGTATGTGGCCCCGGTAGCCTGGATGTCATGGTTTCGGACTCGTGGCTGGCAGTTTTCTTGGCATCACGGGTATGAACTTGGCCACTAAAGACTTCGCGTAGCTGGAGCTGATGCACCTTAAATCTGACTTGGCCCAAAGTCCTCCCGTTGGCATGGTGTGGAAGTTAGGAGAGGGAGGAGTGCCCGCTCAGGTGTCGTCCTCGTCACTTGACCGAGATTCAGATTTGTGAGGTCCGTCTCCAATAATTCTCGGAAATATTTTTATACTTGTTGACAGTCAGTTATGTCGACTGGTAATAATAAGATAATGTTAGCCATATTTAGAAGATTTAGCTTACTCCATTCGTTTAGACAGCAGGGTAATCGGATGGATGGAAATGGGTTATCACAAGCTGATGCTGATAAGCGTTTTAATGAGACTTGTAGTGTGATCCAAAGGTTCTTGAATCAATTTGTATAGAAAAATTCAGTATCAAGAAGATCGGTTTCAGGCCGCCAATGGGTTTCTACCCATACTCAAAATTTCTTTCTAATTCGTTTAGTCCGATGTAAGAGGAACTCATTTGAGATTTTTGTACCTTAACAGTGATGACAGTGTCTACTACAATGGTGTGAAGATGTCTTCACACTTAAGAACTCTATGCAAGACGATTTCTTGCTTATGTCCCTCTTAATTTACCCCGCAGAAATGCCTATTTGCGTTGGACAACAGAGCCTTTTTATGGTACCATACAGCAATGGATATCTGCACTCTTCGCAGACGAGTACCAGTTTACTTTGGAGAGTGATTCAGATCGTGTTCTGATTTGGAAAGAACAAGATATTAGATAATGGTTAACTTGGAGACACGGTTTGGCTGCAATATCTATTAGTAATCACACTGATCTACATGTGCTCCATGGAGAATCTCTGAGCTTGTAAAATTTTGTTCGAGATCCTTACTTCATATGTCACCCCATATGTTGGTGTTATTGGGGATTAAATCATCTTAATGAATGACAATACCCGACATCACCATGTTAGGATTGTTGGTAAATTTCTTGAGGATCAAGGAATGGAGAGAATCTAATATCCAGCTGGATCTCCAGACGTTAGTTCAACATGGCATCGATGGAACTACCTCGGAAGTTAAGTGGCTGTGTTAGATCATTCTTCGAGATCCTAAAGTTAGCTGGATCAAGTTTTGCTCCATGTCCACCCCATTTCAGTGCTTGATAGCTCAATTGATAGTATGAAAAGTCGATGCCGCAAATGTATTATAAGTAGATATGGGAACAGTACTTATTAAAATCCATTTATATGAGTTTCTTAACAAAATTCTATGATTTATTTTTTTATCACACAGTAAATTCTTTGTAAAATGTAATTCTTTATTTGAAAATCATGATGTTTTAAAATAATGTAAAATTTGACAGATAACTGTTTAAAGCACAATTCATCCAATTTTCATGTTATCTTCATTTGTTTTCAGTTTATATGCATAAGACTAATTATACCATAACTCAAGTAGGCCTTATAACTTTCTACTGCAACCTTCTCAAAAGTCAGTCTTAATTAGTACCTGGCTTAAAAATTTGTCATTACTAACTTTTATTTAAATTTAAAAACGTATCATTTGCTTAAAATTAAAATTAATATTACATTACTATATTTTTGGTTGTAGATAATTGAAATTTTGGATTTAATTTTTGTTACGTGGCAAGTTTGGAGTGAATTAAACCAGTTGATCTACATCAATAGCCACCCTTCTAGTCATAACAATAACGCTATTAATAAAATTAGTGAAATCACCAAAATATTCTAATGTTAACATCATTTTACCTTGATTAATTAAGAGATGTAGAAGACAGTATGGAGCAACTTGCTATTGCTATCAAAATAACTTTTGTTGTGTTTGAAAATGCAAACTTCACAATACTCGTTCTTAATCCAATTCAATCACAAATGCCATAACGCTTTATTTATTGATTTTTATTACATAATATCTTTATCAAATTAATTAATTGTTTTAATAAAAAAAAAAGAAGGATGTAAATTTTTGACGTAGGGAATTATCATTTTTGAGTAAATATAGTGGCAGAGAACAATATTCTTATCCTTAAAACAGAAAAAAATATTTCCAGACAGTTAAACACTAACAGTTAAATTTACCAGACAGTTAAGTAACTACTTTTGAAAATCACACACACACAGGATGTCTCAACAGTAGGTTGACAAATTTCTAGGAGGGATAAGGTACATTTGACGACTCAGAATCACATTGCAATGATGGGTCGAAAACGATAGGTGCATGCTGTAGAGTACAAAGGAAAGGAAATACAAGAAATGAAGGATATCATGTAACTGAAAATGCGAGCAACTAATAAATGTACATCAACAATAATAAAGATCGACTACATACTAAGTTAAGAAATATGGGCGCCTGCAGGGTGTAAGAGATATGGGAAAATCCCTACATAGTGCTCTGTAGCTCGCGAATTTGAACTTGATGTGTTCTGTACCAAACCTAGTACAACGTTCTTTCCGTCCAGTGTACACACCGTTCACTTACAATTTATGACGATTCTGTGGAAAGAATCCTTCGCAGATAATTGCTGGAGCAAAGCTTGCTTATAGGCTACGACTTGGAGTATGTCTCAATGGAAATAGTAGCACTGACAAGCGCTGAGCGGATCTGCTACCCTGAATATCAGATACATATCGTCCAGTTCCACTTTTGTGTAATAAGCCATTGAGTTTCCACCACATTCGGAAGAGAAATGAAGCTTCCTTGCGCAAATTCAATGAACTCCTGCACTCTTTCAATGGAATCAAATGGAAAACGTTACCGAATTAGAATTATTATATGATTCCGATTCACATATTTGTACCTGAGGCAGAGAGTTACCCTGTATATCACTCATATGAAAGATCCTTAAATGTCTTTCCTTCCAAACTGATTTCTTTTAATAGATTGTGATCATATATTTTTTGATGGACAATAATATTTATTAATTGCTAAGCGCATTAACAAGGAACGTTTGTTATGGACTGTAATATTCCAAAAGGGTTTGTTAAATATTAACTCAGTTTACCTTAGAAAATTCACCCATGCCAGACTTTTGCACGGATTGCCAGTTTTTCGCACGAAAGAACGATTTAACAGCAATATTGCAAAGCCAAATATATAAATTTAAACCCAATGGGCAAATTTAGTTTTTAGAATAATACAGTTTTACTTTTTTCTCAAAAGTATCGTAATTATGTTACAAAGAACAAAAAAAAAAAAAATGAAAAATATAGTGATCTCCAAAATAATACCATTAAGAATAAATTGTAAGAAGCAAGTATAGACGATGACGTCACGTGATGTAATATACGTCAGAGCTATGCGTAGCTCATCCGATATCTTCGTTAGAGAAGGTAAAAAGTTGAAAAACCTAAAAAATTCATGGTGTGCTTGTGTAATTAAAAACTGAATACAATTCACGAGTTAATTTCCCCTGCCTTCTTTTTTAAAAGAGGACTAAGTGATCATTGTATATATCATTCGAATACATCATTCTGTATACCGTTTGGATCGATAGATTTGCGGATAGAACTTAAAACTGAAAATAATCAGAAATCCACACTTTTTAGCAATATTTTCTAAAATTTCGCCAAATTCGAGTAAATAATTTATACATCTGAAGCAATTCTAGTCTTCTTCAAAAGCGTGGATCTCTTAGACGGTACAAGAATCGTAATCCTAGGACTTTTTATTCGAGAGTTAGACCACTAAAGCACTTCAAAATTGAATTAAAAAAATCTTAAGCTAATAACAAAAAATAGTCTTGAGGTGCACACTTTCACCATCTTTACCTCTAATTTACATTTATTTGAATAAAATATAATATTTCGAGTCCACGTGCTCCCCTAAAAAGCACATATACATACACAAGAAAACTATATCTTTTATAAGCATAAATATCATTACTAATTGCTTATTTAGAATATTTCAGATGAAGATAATTTTAAAGGCCATCATCTATCAGTTATTTTGATTTCGTGAACGTAATGTCAGACCTATAGAGTTTTTACTTTTCTTCTCAAAATTAAGCTATTGCATTTATTTGAATGTAATAGCTTAACTTCCAGATGAAAAGCAGAAACTCGATAGGACTTATATTTTGTTAAAAAGCACCCGTATGAGAATAAAATATAGTAAAGGCTTCTGTAATATTATATTTTCTTTCCAATTTTTGAAAAAAATTCACATATTTTTTAAATGATCTCATAACTTTAAACGTATCATTAAAATTGACATCAAAGTATTTTTAAAAATCGAGGAGAAAATATAAATTCACCGAAAAAAGAACCATAATGTTTTTTTTAGGATGCTCTTTATTGGATTCGAATAACTATTACTAGTCTCTAGATTGGAGAAAAAAAAGTAAACATTAAACATAAAGATTACGTTCATTCATTTGAAAGGACTAGTTGACGGAAACTTTAGGAGGAAGCGGATTAGATATAAATGACTTTCATATACTCCCGAATTCTATTCATTAATTTTTCCATTTCATAAGTTACTATGGCATGGTTGGTTGGACCAGATCCATCCTAAATTACTGTCTATTCAAAATGCTGTAAAGAGTGAAGAAATTGATTTTCTAAAACGCGAAAACTATTGCAAGAATCGAGTTCGTTGATACTCCTTGAAAAAAGACTGAGAAATAAGACAAATCGATCACGTTATAAAAAATAGGTAAAAATCAAGATAAAGGAACTTGATACCCTTTTCATAATTTCTCAGCTATTGATTCAAGCAAAAATAACTAAGTTTTTCGTTTCAGATCACTTCATTTTCCGTTTTAATATTTCTGCTTTAAAAAAAATAACGTATTGACTTTTCACTCCATTACATTTTAAGAATACTCCCTGTAATAGTTTTACTTTGCATACCTTATTATGAAATTTAAGCAATAGGTAGACAACTTTCTCTTTTCCTGATTATATTATAGGGCTGAAGTATATTTAGCCTGCTTATTATGCATCCGAATTGATTGTAAAAGTACCAGTTTAAATAGTTATGTTTGGGAAAATGCCTCTATAATTCATGTCACGTTTATTTCCAAGCAACCGAGAATTTTCCATGACGAAAGTACTTGTTTATTTATCATTCCTTTGGGTGTGTGTTTTAATTACGAATTACAGATTGTATTACATTTTTTATGAATGACTCTTTGTGATACTTTATGCAGAAATGTGATAAAAAAAATTCAGAGCCTATTAGGTTTGAATGGAGATTAATGCCTTCATGACCATAACATTTTTTATTTGCTACTCTATTTTCAAAATTTTTAAAATACCTGAAAGTTATATGTATTTTCTGTGCCATTCATTTATTTTGTTTGTTTCCAGGTGTTGTTGGTGCTTATGAGAACTGAAGAAGTTGATGACCCATGGGGAGACGAGGATGAAGCAGCAAAAGATCATTGAACCTAACCTTGCATCTTATGACTTTCCCCTCTTCCTAAAAATGAAATAACACCTTAGGAAACATCCTTCTCATTCCAACAATGAGGTGAAATGTTCCATTAAAGATCGGTGTGGACAACAACCACCGGAATTCTCCGAAGGGTTGTTGTTTATTAGTCATATGTTGCGGTAAGTCCATAGAATGGAAGGGGGAATATAATAAATGGAGAATTGTACATTACATGGAAGGTTCTTGTAGCTTTTAAGTACAACAATCTCGTATAAGAGTTTAATATATGAGAAAATATTGTTTAATATTAAGAAATGGCTTTGCATGAAGGTGGTAGGAACAATATGTTCACTTAAGATAACGCGTTTTTACATGATCTAAGAATAATGAAAAATTCTAATAATGGTTGTTTATATATATATATATATATTTCATGTTTCTTTTTTTTTATTATAATTTCATATTAGCCATATAAGAGACTATTGCTTCTGTCAATGACCAAATGGTCACCTGATCACTTTAAAAAACAAGTGTTTTGTGACAATTTCTTCTGGTCAAAATTAATTAAGAAGTAATGAAGGAGTGAGTGAATGCATGAAAATATGTGTGAATAAATGAGTGAGTGAGAGAATGAAGGAATATGTGAATGAAGGGATGAAAGATTAGTGAGGGAATAAGTGAATGAATAATTGAGTGAGAGAATAAGGGAATGAATTAATTAATCAAATATCCAATCAATTGTCAAATTAGTGTTTGTTTTAATTCTAAAACGTAATTTAATAATTTGATATTTATTTTTAAAAAGTTTGCATCTTTAGTGGATATATCTGTTCATAGCAAATTTTGCACTGAACAACTTATTTCTTTATTTCTTATTAAATAACAGACAATGTTCGTATGTGTGTGCCCTATAGACTCAAAATCTCGATGAAAAACTGCACAGCTTATATTTTTAGTGTCAGGAATGTTTAGAAAGAAGTATGAATTAAATCCGAAATGTAGCGTGATTAAAGTGTAGTATCGGGAGCGAGTTAGTGATAAGTTTAGCGATTTTGCAAATAGGTTGCTAAGCTACTGTTATGCATCGTATGATGTCAAAAATCCGAAAAATACCGAAAAGGAGTAAATTGTAACATTGATAATTGACAAATTTATCTTTATTAAATAAGAAATTTATGGTTTTAGTAATTTATATAGTTAATAAAAAATTAAGTGTCGAATTATATATATCAGATAAAGTAGATGAATATAAACAAAGTATCTAAAAATTAAAATGCATGGAATTCGAAAAATTTAAGAAAACCAAAATTTTTTTTGAAAAGACAAAAATGGAGAATAATATATTGAATGTTGCAACAGGTTTTAGACTGTTAATCAGGATCATTCACTAATATAATTTTAATTATTCCCATCAACAAAATATATTAATTGGAAAAAAAATACACAAAAAGCCCACTCCCTCAAATTAAGAACTGAAAGCCAAAGAATCAAAAACGGAAATTTTAAGAAATTCAAGAGAGAAATCAAACTTTTTCAAATATAACACTCCCCATGTATTAATATTACATACTTAGGATATAAATAAGTGAAATCCAAATGTAAAATTTACAAAACACGGAAATATATTAAATTAAAAAAAAAAAGATTTATTCACAATTACTTACCCATAAATTTATTTCAAGTCATAAAAATGCATGAAAATGTATAAAAAATGAATCAAAAATAGGCTTCTAGAAAAACATACCAACTTCTCAACTGAAGAAAAACAATTTTTGAACACTCCCAAAATGCCAATATTAAACTCTAGAAATACACGCAAGCACGCACGCACACACACACGCACACACAC
>BMAW01022834.1:467102-526906 GCA_019974015.1 Nephila pilipes
ACGGCGATCGAGAGGCGGCAGCGTTGATTCGAACCCTGGACCAAGGGGTCCGAAGTTGACGGGCCTACCAATCAAGCCGAAAAGATATCTCATCGGGCTGGTTGAGTAAGGCTCTTTAACTTCTAACGTTGTAGAAGAGAGTCGCTGCACATGTACCATATATGACTTGAATTTATTTACATTGTTTCCAGGTAATATTAATGGTTAAGAATTGGAGAAAATAGCGAGAATTATGGAGATGAAGCTGTAAAAGTAAGGCGTCATTGCTCCCAACCTTACATCTTGCGAGTTTCTCTTCTTCCTAAAAATCAAGGAACACCTTAAGGAACATCCTTTTCATTCCAATGATGTGGTGAAAGCTATCATTAAAGACCGGTGTTGACAACAATCACCGAAATACTTCTCCGAAGGGTTTTACCTACTTGTCATGCATTGGATCAAGCCCACAGAAAGGGAGGGACTCTGTAATATAATGTGTTGGTGTCTAAGAAGTTTTTTTTTTTTTTTTCCTTGAAGAAATACTCGTATATTGTAACTCTTAGCTTTATAGCTATCCTTGAGAACAACGAAATTCTGTATCATCAAACAGTTTTAATTTATAATTTGTGTATTGTAATCAGCTTCATGTGTTCATCAGAATTATAGCCGTGTTCTCACATTTATTTCCCTTCAACTGACCTTATGTACATTTATGTGAAGTTGTTTATATGTACATTTATGTGAAGTTGTTTAGTTAAAGAGCCTCAACTTGTGAATTATGCAAATCAGCTTTGCTCTACATAAATTGAAGTGCTGTGAATAGAATATAGGTAGTTGGAGGAAACATCAGTAATGCGAAATTGGAAAATTTGATAGCGAGGCTGGACATGTTTTCACCCCGAGAAGAAAGTCCAATTTAACCCTTGACGCTTAGAGCCGGGAGATTACACAACTGCTGAGATTGGTTTCATCCCTGATTCGATCTCACCCCTCTAAAATTGATAAGAGAAATAAAATTTTAGTTACTCTTTAGTTGAGAACGCGTGAAGGGTTCTGCTTCACAATCGTAATATTCATTTTGATTTGATTATTCTTAAACAAGAATAAAATTAAGCTAAAATTTGACTGTCTAATTATTTATACTGTTTACATAGTGACTGATCTCTATTCAGTTATGATTATAATATAGTGTACAGGACCACAGTAAGCATTTAAGATATTCTTTATTTCAGTAGCATAGGTTACGTGATGCTTCACGTACTACATCGGAATGGCACCCTCCTAGAAGTTTACATAATATAAACAAGGCTTTAGTACATGTGGCGCCATCTATTAAATGGACTAAAAACTAATATCTAACACGCCTTTTTTTTTTTTTTTTTACAAAATATTGAGTTCAATGAAGTAAATTACTTAACAATGAATACAATTACTTATTTAAAATTTACTTAATACAATACCATCTCTTGTTATGGACAACAAAACTTATCTGAACTGTTTTACAAAGTTATAGTTTAAATTTAAATTTTTTTAAAAATTTAACTCTGAGATTAACTATTGAACTAAAATATGTTTGTCACAGTTCCTTCAATTGTCTATATAGCGAAAAGGCTTATTACAACCATGTTGCTCACCCACTCAGTTGGCTCTTCAACTTTGCTTATTATGCTTGCTTCTACCATATTATTTAGTTCTTCTTTAACTTTGTTATGCATAGCAAGAGGCACTTTTCGAGGGGCTGCTACATGAAGAACAGAGAATTTTCTTTTAATTTAATTTTAACAATTCTATTAAGTCTTCCTGTTCCCGTAAAAAAGATCAGCAAGTTCTTTCAAAATTAATTCTGGAGTTTCAATAGGGCTTTTATAGATCATATTCAATCTCTGAATCAGCCCTAATTCTCTACAGGCTTCAAGGCCTAAAATTGGACATGAATTTAAACTTGTTACTAAAAATTTATAAGTTTTTCTATACTTTTTAGTTTGACAGTTGAGGTAGCACTCACCTAGAATTGGAACTCTGTTATCACTGTAGTCAAGCACAGCAGTTTTCCACTTTCTTACAGCTGGCTTTTCTTCCCATTTTAAGAGTTCTGACTTGGGAATTACATTCACTTGAGATCCAGTATCCAGTTTAAACATTACAGGATTTTTATTTACATAAATTTTCTCATACGACACACAGTTGGTTTCTTTCATGTCTAGTTCATTAACTGACTTCAGTTCCCCAATGTAAATAGTCTCAGAATTCTCACAGTTTTCTTCAATAGCATTCACTCTTCGAGCAGTCATGTTTTTCTGTTTATTTCTTTGAGTTCTGCACAATTTTGCCCAGTGATTTCTTCCATCACAATTTCGGCATTTTGTACCGTATGCCGGACATTTCTTCTTCTCATGAATTTTCCCACATTGCTTGCAATTAACCTCATTTTTCTGATTATTCTTGCTTTGATTCCGATAATTTCTAAAAATTTTTAAAGTATTCAGTGAAAGTTTTTCATTCATAACTGATGCTTGTACCTTACTGTTCTCAGCGGCTTTGCATTCACTAACTACTTCCTGTAGTGTTTTGGCCTTTTTACTGGTTTCTCTGATCAATCTTTCCTGAAGTGCTTTATCTAATAGTCCTTGAATGATTTTATCACGTAGCATGCGGTCCTGCGATTCGCCATAATTGCATTCAACAACAACATTACGAAGCCTAGAATAATAGTCCGTAAATTTTTCTCCTTGTTCCTGTTTTATTTCCAAGGACATAAAAGAAGCAAAAATTTCGCTTTGGTAGTCCAGAAAATATTTATCAAATTCCTGAAGCACTTGTTGCAGAGTCACACCCTCACAACCATCGTTTGGCTTAAGGTGGAAGGCTCGTAAGCTGTTTTTTCAATTCTTCTCCGCATAAATGACGGAATAGTGCAGTTTTTGTTTTCTCTGGCGCTTCACTGTATCGAAGGGCTTCCAAATAGTCTTCAAATCTTCTTTCCAGTGCCTCCAGGATTCCGACGGATTCGTTCCCGGTTCAAATGCTGGAATCGTTGGCAGATTGTTTGCCATCTTTAGAACTATTTTCAAGTCTCTAAATTATTAAATTGAAAGAATTCTGAAGAAAATACGTGGATTCTTTCATCTGACACCATATAATATAGTGTACAGGACCACAGTAAGCATTTAAGATATTCTTTATTTCAGTAGCATAGGTTACGTGATGCTTCACGTACTACATCGGAATGGCACCCTCGTTGACGTTGACGTTGAAATTCCATGGGCGCCAGGAGCGCGGAGCGCTCCACAAACCCAAATCTGGTATTTATTAAGTCCTTTGGATAAAATGGAAATTTACATTGTGGAGAGGAATTTCTTGCGGATGAGAGGGTAAGATTTTGGAGAGTAGAGATGAAAAGTTCTTTAGAAATGAGCTGTTTGATGAGCCCAGCATAGCTGGCGCCATCTGTTGAACAGTTAATGAGTATGTACTTGAAAAATTTGAAGTTCATTGAGGGAAAAAGTTGATCTTGCGATGGGTGAAGAGAAATGACTGCGATTGGCTGCATTATTCTTCAGAGATATCCATAAGCGCTTCTAAGATGGCGAATTTTTTGTTTGCTTGTCCTTTTGCATTTTGAATTTTATGGAGATTTGTAAGCAGTCCTGGAATGATTGAGAAGATTTCGGCAAGAGCTTTGAGTTGTTCGATAGCTTCAAAAATGTTGTTGAAAGGATTTTTCTGGTGGCTTTTTGCATTATGTTGTGGGATTTTCTTTGAATTTTTTGATAAATCTGGGTTTTCGTCCGTTTGGGGCGCCGTCTGTTGGTTTGATTTTAAAGCATTTGCAAAAGTGTAGTCTTCACGAACAGTATTTGTTTTAGGTGTGTTGCTTTTAGTAATTGATCCTTTTGGAGGTTTGGGATAGAGTTTGCATCCTCCGTATGAGGCGGAGTGTCCAATTTCGTTGCAGTTAATACATTTTATTTCTTTAATTTTTCCTTCGATGTTACAGTCTCTGGTTGCGTGGGCGCCTGAGCATTTTAAGCATCTGGGGATCATATGGCAATTATCTGAACTGTGATGAAAAAGATTACAGTTGAAGCATTGAGTGACTTTGTTACTTCGGTATTCGTCAACTGTAATAGACATATAGCATATGCGGTTAACTTCATAGATTTTCTTACTGGTTTCGTTTCTAGGTAGTGTTATTAAGAATATTGGAAGGGGAATTTTTGTACGCCTGTTTGTAAGTTGATTTATCCTGATTGGGTCGAATCCAAGTTCAATTAGTTCTTCCTGAATATCATGGATTTCAGTATCTCGTGGTAAACCTTTAAAAATAATTTTCAATGGACGCAAAATTTTTGGTTGAATGACGTAATATTCATAAGTCTTAGTGGATAATAGGTGTGAAAGTTTTCTATAGTCATCTAGCGTATCGGTATATAATTTAATGTACTCGCCGGAAAGACGAGTTCTTAGTTTAGGTAATTCATGACTAATTTCCTTGAGGTGTTGTCTATAATTTTTGCTTACTTTAAGCATAATTGGGGGAGGTAAATTTTTTGCTTTTACAACTTTGGGAGTTGAATCTGAATCTTGATCTTCATTGTTATCTGGGGGTGTAACATCGTCTGATAGTTGTTGGAATTGATTTTGAGTAGGTAAAATTAAATTAGACGAGGAGGTCAGTGTAGGTTTTTTACATGTTTTATTTTTAGGGGGGGTGATAAAACCTTGATTATCTTTACGTTTCATAGGGAGGATATTTGGGGTGGAATGGATGGGGCAGCCAGCAGTCGCGCAAGGCGCTAAAGTAGCATACTCACTTTCCAGTCGTTGAAGCTTGTTTTCGTATCCTTCGTTATTTTTCTGCGTTTTGATAAAAAGTGAATCATTTGAATCTGTGCCACGAAATTTAAGTTGGACCAGGTAAGATGATTGTGCTTCTTTTCTGGTGGAGTAGGAGGCAATGTCTTTTTCAATTCTTTGTCGTTTTTGGCATGGAGTTTTTTCGTCTTCAGATCTGGAAGAGAAGTTCGATGAGGTATCTTCATTAGGTTCCGAGTTATATTGATGGTCAAAATTCAAGTCCATGGTCGGTAAACAGTTAAGTCAGAGAGAAAAAGTAGTAAGAAAAATATGCGGTGAGCACTAAAAAGTGCTATTTGAGCCGTTAGAGTAACCAAGATTATGGAATGGCACCCTCCTACAAGTTTACATAATATAAACAAGGCTTTAGTACATGTGGCGCCATCTATTAAATAGACTAAAAACTAATATCTAACAATGATGGCTCAAATACGTGACAGTAGCGAATCTGGAGTCACAACAGAAAATTGAAATTAAAATTAAAGAAAGTTTTTTTTTTTTACTAAAACTGTGTGCATTTTTTACAAATTAAATAAAGTTGGTATCCTCTTACTTAAATTAAGTTAAGCCTTTATAGATTATTGAAATTAATTAATAAAAAATCAATATGCCAATCTTTAAATTCGTTTCCGAATATAACTCTTATTCACAATTTTTGAATTCACAAATTTAATTTATTATTTTATAATTTTTTTTCAATGTTACTCATTATGACATTGTTTTAATTTTTGAAGCTTACTTTTAAGGTATTTTAGTTACTTACATAAATATTGGTTTTAAACATTTTATTCATTTTTGGCAGGAACAAAAGCAGGAAATGCTTTTCAAGAGTCTATAATACAATTTCGGTTCGTTAGAGCTTTTAAAGTAATTTAATTTCAGATTCACAAAACTTAATTTGTCACGTTGAACGTATGAGTAAAATTAATGTCGCTATTCCATGGAGAATGAATTCTTAAATTAACTCCGAAAACTTAGAATGTTATTCATCGGACATTTTTTTATTAATCATTTATTTTTTTAAAGACGAGTTCAGTTTTATCAGTTTCTTTTTATAAGTAATTAAATAACTAAGTATCAATTCTGATATATCTTGAATTTTGTATTGGTGTCTGTAAAATCAGTATTTCGTTTTGATATTCAAAAATGTATTATGAAATGTTTCAACTGGAGAATACATATGTAATATATTTATGAAAAGTTAGAACTTTCGACATGTCAGTAATATTTATATTTTTTTACTGCCAGTTATTTTTTTATTTGTTATATATTAAGCTTAGTAAGCTTCCAGACACATTCCTTTTGACCGTCTGAAAGTTGTTTCGCTTGGAATGATCTAAGTTTTTCACTAAACTTCCATAACGGCTTTGAAAGCTTGTGAACACTGAGAGAAAAACAGGAAAAACCTGTTCAGCTTTGAACATTAAGAAATCCAAATCTTACGTTAAAGTGTCTGGAAGTTTCAAGTGGTGATAATATTGTGTTATTGAGAAACAAAACTACCATGTTTGTACCGTAAGAATATCTCTTTTGTAACATTCTATTAGAAAAACCGAGACAAAATTTGTCCGGACAATTACATAACCATTTGCTAATTTTTTTCAATTTTTTTTTCTGCTTACAACAGCGTATGAGATTACATAACTTACTCTTACTGAACAAACCTCGGCTTCTTTGTTGCAAATTCAATTACTCCAAAAAAATCAATAATGCTCTTGAAAAGAGCATCAAAACGCATAGTAATATATGCTTCTGTGTTGAATGTCAATATTTCTTTTCACTAAATACGTCCACTACACGACTGGATATATGATAACGCGATTACAAAATAAATTACCCTAGAGAATCTCCAAATTTGTAGCTTAAACGTGTTAAGTGAATCCGCATAAAAGGAGACTAAATAAACAGCGGAATTACGATACATATTGAGTAAACGTACACTGTGTGTGTTTGGATTATACTTTTGGTATTTCACTCAAGCCGAATGCTATAATTTTACATACATACTGTTAAAAATGCATTAAATATCATTTCTGAAAGAAATTTTTGGTTCATACTTTCGAGTCGTTAGTCTTTGCTTACATTAACTAAAACGAGGGAAAAACAAAAGAACGAAAAATGATCCTCCTGCTCATATTCGACAAGACTTATAAATCATAGGGCTTAAAAGCAGCATTAAGAGTGAGACAAAATATCTGGTGCACCCATTTTATGATACTTTTTTCGGAATGATGTGTTTTATGCTTTGCAGGTTTTTTATGGCCTTCTTTTGTTGTTTTGCTAGACATTAATGTCAGTTATGATGCGTAAAGTTTTATTATCCTTTTCTTTTTTATCACAGTTATTTTGACATTTGTTTTTGCATGAAATTTTTGGCTATGCCTATTCTATCTCTTAATTTTTTTACGGATATTATGGCCAATTTAAATACAAGGAAATTTTCTAAAATGTAATCATAAAGCTGTCTCCAGATCTATTTACATTTTATTGAGAAATAACTTCTCAACAGGGAAATCGATTGCCTTTTTTTAGAACGGAACAATACATTTAGAAAGTAGGCACTGTATATGTTGACATGGAAGATGTATTTTGGGTATAAATATTTCGTTCTAAGGAATTACTTCACTATCAATTTCTTTGCTGAAATTGAATATAAACGTAAAGTGGGTGTCTATAAACTGATTTCAACGCTTCCCACTTTTCTTCGGTGATAAATAATGCGATCGATAAAATCATTCATGAATCCTTCTATCATCTTCACTTCATCAAATATGACACATTATGATGCAGAGAGAGTTGTTCGAATTTTATCGGTATCAATTATATTCGCATTAACATTCAGTAGATGAAAATTAACATCAGTTTTTAATAGAGACCTAATATTGGTAGTTCTCAACAAAATCTGAAAATACATAAGCTATTTTAATATAAAATCTAAATATTCATTCGCTTTCAATGTAATATACGCTCTGAATTTTTAAACTGAAATTTCAACTAGTCATGTGGTAAAAGAAATATTGAAAATATCACTGAGATCATGTATTTTTAGCAAGTGTGAGTAAACGTTATTATAAGAAAAGTATAAAGGTTGAAAAATAAAAACAAGAAATATTGAAATAAAGGCTCTCTTTTCCTCTCTTAACGTCACATATAAATTCTTTACGTGGTCTGTATCTAAACAATAAACTAATAATTTTTTCTCATACTTGCAGAAATCTTAGTGGTAAATTTTTGGGGATAATTTTTTAAATTACAATAAAGATCAAATAACTTCTTCTTAGTAACTTTTCTGAAATATTTTCGATGAAAAACATGCCGATTTCATAAGTCGATGTAAATCACAAATTACTTAGCTTTATTCATAACATATGTAATTTCACATATATTTATTGATCTAAAATGTTACAGGTGATATAAATTATTTAAACTTTTTGTTTCATGTATCTTTTATCAATTAATTCATCTTCGAAATTCATTTCGAGACAGACAATACATGCAATACATTACAGCTACAACACATTAACTAATGATTGAATTTTAGAAATAAATATTTTGTATTTACTTCTAATGTTTGTTTGAGAACTTCTGCAATTGCTTCGCTTACATGTTAAATTTTTTTCTTATAATTAATTTATAAAAAGATTAATTAAGAACTTCTAAATTAAAAACTAAGAAAAATAATTATAAAATAATTTTTTTTGTTATAATCTACGCTTATTTTTCTGATTTAAAAGTGTATCAACTACACAGACCTTGTTTAACCAAAGTAAAAATGCATCTTTAATTTTTTTGAAGAAGATGTTCGAATATTTCATAAATTTTTTTACACTTCAATCACATCCTAATTTATTAGATTTTATTCTTTCAAAAGAATTTTAAAGTAATCTCTAAATTCGATTTGATCCATTTTTATCTTCGAAAAGCATCACCCGAGAAATGTTTTGAAAAAATAAATACGTATGCAAAGCATATATCGATAATTTTTGTTGTGTTTCAAAACATTTGTGAAATCCATAATATCCGCCAGCCACTGAGAATCGATCCCCTTTATCATGATGTTGTTTCGCGAAAAATTTTTATTTTTATTTTTACTTTTTTACAGCGTATGAGTTCGTTGTTTTTCAGAAGATGATTGAATTTCCTCCTTTTGCGAAGAAGGAAATCTGCTTTGTATAAGACCAGAGTTAAGTTTGATTCAATAACCGTAGGGTATTCTTAAATTTTTCTCTCAAAATTAAATTAATTCGTGAATAATCAGAAAAAAAGAAAGTATTAAGTGTTAAAGTTAAGCTAATTATCTTTCAAAAAATCCAAACCTTTGAATAACTTTCTAAATGATTGCTTAGAGAAATAAAAAGCTCATATTTATTTCATTTTTACCGTTTTAATCATGTATTGAGTTGAGGGTTAAGATTATAAATGCAAATTATATGAATTGAAGTCCTTCTAGAACAGACGTCGGCAACCTTTGGCTCAAGGTACAATCCTCAGTGGCATTCTGCACCACTCTACAAT
The DNA here is from genome assembly GCA_019974015.1 of Nephila pilipes. Classification (NCBI taxonomy): domain Eukaryota; kingdom Metazoa; phylum Arthropoda; class Arachnida; order Araneae; family Nephilidae; genus Nephila; species Nephila pilipes. Next base: position 476,454 of record BMAW01022834.1, read on the forward strand.
GTTTTCTGATAAGGATAAAACTCTCTGTCTCTCTGTTTTGAACCATCCCTTTCCGCATCTCACGCATTTTCTCTCCTTTCGTTAGGTTAATCTCGCCGATATATAACTATGAGTATCGAATATGATTTTAGTCAAAAATACAATTTAGTTTGATGTACCTTGTGCGCTATAGGTTATTTTTAACTTTACCACACTTTCTTAACTTTATTGTGAAACTTATATTTTATTTCTTTAAATATTGTGACAATTCATAACTGCATATTTAATCAAATGGCTACTAAAAAATGGAAAGCTTGTTGTTCATGGTTTTCAAGACTTTTGAATGAATGAATATGGATTCGTACTACAAAAGGATAGTACTAGATGTGTGTAATGTCACGAATGCGTCGTATGTCACACGTCAAGAGTACGAAGACATTTTCAGAAAAGAAATTATAAAAAGATCTGTTGCTGGATATAAGAAGCAAGTTATATATTTTTTGTCAAACAATTGGAACCAAACCTAAAGCGACCGAATGTAGTTTTGTAATTGCTCATTGTGTAGCTGTCAAAGGCAAACCTTTCACAGATAGCGAATATATAAAGAACACATTTTTTTTTTAAAAAAAAGTGTTGAAATATTGCTCAGCTAAATGTAAGCAATATTATACAGAATTCAAGAAATACCGGCTTCTGCGCGAACTATTAAAAAACGAATAACTCAAATGCCAGAAAATGTAACAACGAAGCAGAAATCTAGATTACAAAAAACTGTTGCATTAGAGTTGCTCTTGGTGAAAATACAGATGTGAATGTCGAGTTTATGAAGTACTATGCAGCTTGATTCCTCTGTCTGGGACAACTAAGGGACAGGATATTCTTTCATCGTTTAGAAATTATTTTGAATGTTAAAACATTAATATAAGTAAAATATTTTGAGTAACTTCTGATGGCTCTTCTACAATGGTTGTCAAGGAAATAGAGTTTTTCAAATTCTTTAAAATCATATTGGATGTAAAGCATTGAGCTTCCATTACATAACACATTAAGAAAGTTTAGTTGCCAAAATTTCGTCACAGTACTTAGTTTCTGTAACGAACATTGTTGTTAATATAGTTAATATCATAGTGTCTCATTTTTCATTGGTACGCATGTAATTTAAATCTCTTTTATAGTGAATATTTGGATCTCCTCTTAAACAATCATGTTCGTTGGCTTAGTCGAGATAATGTCTTGAATAAGTTTGCGCAGGAACAACATTTCTAGAACTGAAGGATAAAGAATGGTCACGCAAATGGATGTTTCTGGCTGATATAACTAAACATCTCAATAAGCTAAACTTAGGATTGCAAGGAAAGGGCCAAACAGTTTTGAACTTTTTGAATATTGCTACAAAATTAAATATATTTTCCCATACATAATATGATATTAATTCCAGTGCCTATAAATACTTCCCAAATGTTAAGCGCTTGTAAATACATCAACCACAGACGAGCTTCAAACCTACTTTGAAGAACTCGAGAAGGAATTTTCCAAAAGATGCAAAGAATGTGAAGCTTGTATGCTTTTATTTTCTTTCCAAACCAAACCAGATTTAATATACCCATTAATAATCCCATTAGCTTCGTCAACTTTTGAGCGGATAGAAGTTGATAGATTATAGAGCGGATAGAAATCGATGGAAATTATTGAACTAGCATCTTCAGAATTATGGCAAGCCAAATTTACAAAATTACGAAAAATTCTGGAGGATAACTAACGATAAATCAACAGTTATTTCAAATTGTTGGATGTCATTGTCGGAGAGATTTAATTGTTTGAAGAAAATTGCATGTGCTCTGCTTTCCTCTTTTGGTTCTACATATCTGTGCGAACAAGTCTTTTCTCATATGAGAAATATTTTAAGTCCACAAAGAAGTTGTTTAACAACTCAACTTTCAGAATCATGTGTCAAATTGGAAGTCACAAATTATACCCTTAATAATGCGATATTAAATTGAGTGATGTGGGGACAAAGAGTTAGTATTAAGATTTTAATTTTTATTTATCTAAATGAAAGGAATATTTATATTCTATGTTATTTATTTTTCATTTTAATAAATAAGTTTTAAAGGTACATAATATATGTACAAATTTAATTTTTTATTTTAGTTGAAGAAATGGATATATTAATGTTGTTTATTTTTATGATAATAAACATCTTTAAATGGTGCATAATTAATATATAATAAAAGTCTAAATCTGCATTCTTGACTTCTACACCCTAACCCCTCATGCATTACCTTGGGATCGAATAATTTCAAATATTTCTGAATGAGTGGCATCCTTAATAATATTGGTAGGTTGGATTGGCGCACTGCAGCTATAAGGGTGCTGACCATTGTTCTAGAACAATGCAAGAACAACTGACGATGTACCTCACAATTTTGAACCGCAATCACTTGACTAAAATCCCCATTTTAAGTGTACTCCTTTTTCACAACTTCCATATAATACACCGAAATATGAGACCAAATAAATATTCTTTAAGGAAAAAAACAATACAAACTTATGGAAAAAGGATTAGAGTTTTGTCCTCATTAAAATAGTTCCTCAATTAAATAAAAAAAAAAATATTAACAAACCCAGATATTAGTAGTAATAATTTTGGTATGCATTACGATCGAAGCGTAATAGCCTAATGGTAGAGATTGCCAGCTTTTTGTTCAATGATGGCCGTCATTATTCTAATAAAAGAACGAGAAGTATCGTAAAGTTTTTATTAATATTAAAAATAGTGGAGATTAAAAACTTAATATTTATTAGTTAATATTAAGATTTCAATACAATCATCAACAAGAGTAACATATTTCTCTCAGTATCCTTCCTGTTTCAAATATTCTGGAGCTCAAGCAAATTATGAAAATAATAAAACTCGAATTAGATGTTATTGAACCCATGAAAAGAAAGTAGGGTTATTCAAAACGATTCAAAAATTAATGACACAGAATGTTAAATAATGCAACGAATACAAATGAAAAAGGTGGAAGTTTTATATTGTGAACAATAGGTGGACCCTCACGTGTTCATCATAAAGCTATTTCACAAAAGCTGTTTTAGAAGATTTCATAAAGCTACCTCGTGGTTGGACCGATCTCATTGGACCAGATGACTGGTTGTTACACAGTTGGCTACCTGAGTCACCTGATATGGCCCTATGTAATGTCTTCCTTTGGGGGCGTGTAAAAAATAAAGTGTATGCGCGACCATTACCCATGAATTTATTTGAACATAAACAACCCATTTTTGCTGCTGAACAATCAATTACCACTGACACTTTACAACGTGTTTGGTAGGAACTTAGATATTGCTTTGACATTATACCTGTAACAAAAGGAAGTTATATCGATCACTTGTAAAAATACGTCTGCATTTTCCATTTGCCTTCATGTATTATTTAACATTATGTGTCATTTGCTTATGAAAATATAGAATTTTGAAATCAGTTGAATTACTTTGAATAAACTTGTATGTTCCATATGATTGTCATTCTGAAGTTAAATTTTTTTTACCACAACTATCACGTGATATTTAATTACAAATTAAAATAATATTACATATAAGATATCAATGTAACAGTAAAAAATAACATTTATTTAAACTCTAAACAAATATTTATTGTGATTTGCTCATAGATTTGGCGTTATAAAAAAATCTGCACGTTTTTCATTAAGAATATTTTTAGTAAAATGTTTCATTAAAATAATATATTTCACTATTTCTGCTTGAAGTATCGGGCATTGCACTGTTTAATTATATTTAACGAGCAGAAATTTCTTGATAATTCTACATGGAGGTTTATTCTTTTGCTAGTTCACCAATGGGTTTTGATAGTGGTGCTTTTGGGTGGATTTGAACAGCCAATCATAGGGTTCGCAGACACATACTCTAAATAACAAAGGTGGAAAGGAATACCCTACTGGGTAATTTGTTGCAAATTTTTATCTATCTTTGCTAGCTTTGATTCGAACGAGAGGAGCTGCTGCAGTTAAATCAGGAGGTGAACCTACGACTCGATAAGAACATAGCTGGTCCTGAACTTTATGACCTTAACTATTGAGATACTACTTTAACACTCTGTTATTATTTCCTTCAGTAGTCATTCCTAAACTTACTTCGAGAATTACACAATAGCACAGTCAAATAAATAAAGAGTTCGATAAACATAATAGTAAGGATTTTATTATGATCTATGAATACACATTAAAAAAATCAACCTTTACTTTTACTTTATCTGTAATAATTATTCCTTTACACATTTAATTAACGTTTAACTAAAATAAAGATAGCTACTTAGACGAATTAAAATTGAGGGTTCTATTTACTAACCCTGTGTAGATTCATTTTCAGTAACTGCTAAGACCCCTTATTCAACGCGGATCTAATACAAAGGTTTACTTGACAATTTCCACTCACTTCCTTTATCTTGTACTAAATTACATACCCCCATTATTAAATGCTTCACTGTATATCTATGCATTTTTTCTCAGTTCCATTCATTACACGACCCGTGTGGTGATCGGGAATGACAAAATAGTCCCACTGTAGCTCATGCATGTCGTAAGAGGCGACTAAAATGGGTACTCAGCGTCTGGAGGTATAGCCGGGCACCCTGCCCCTGGGGATTATATCAGGGGACCTCAGGGACTTATCTTCTTTAGGTAAGTACGAGCATCATGACCCCGAGGCCTCCTAGTGATCTTTTTCTTTCCCATTGGGTTTACTATATTTGGTAAACATGGGTTACGCTCTCCCAGGATACCTTAGCGATCCTTCACTATTTTCAACTCTCCTTCTTGTCAACCAATTTTTGTCTTTTTCTATTCTTTCACGTCTAGACCTCATTTAAATCTTGTTTGGCTTAGCATAGCCACATCTCGATCTTTCACCAATAACCTTTACACTCACTCTATTCATTACACTTCCCTAATTCCAATCTAATATATATAAATTACGCTTTATTTATTGGTTGGGAATTTTAATTCAATTAATTAAAATCCTTTCGACTAATTCAATTAAAAGCACCAAAGTGTTTGTAGGAGGCAAAGTTGCGGTAGAGTCAACGTCATCTTGTATATTTTTGGGTATAAGTAAATTTTTCAATTACGATAATTAAACTTAACATCAATCTCATAAAATGGATTGGTCACGGTAACAGAGTAATCATGTTCATGAGCTTAATGTCCGACGATGATTATGGGGAGTACAAAATGGAACTGGACACCGAAACCTAAACTTATTGTGATGTGGAAGCAAGACAATTACTATTCCATCTCAGGTGTTGTTGTAGTCATTTGACCTAGGCAAAAATTACAAATCCTTTGTCAATAGCTTTCGGATAGCTTCTAGTGTGATATTAATGCAAATCAAACCAAGATAAAATTGACCTTATCAAAAAGTGGAAAACTCATCGTAAGAAAATTTTATTTATTTTAAATTAATTAATTTTCATTTAATTTTGTTTAAGTTCAAATAAGAGAAAAAAATATTTAACCGACAAAACAAACAAGGCATTTTATTTCAAAAATTCTTAAAGAGCAGTGAAATATTATTATTGTCAAGTAAGGAATGTCAAACTTTCTAGCAATTAATATTGATGATTTCTGATTAAAAGTTTGATTTTATGCTATAAATAATAATACTCTGGTTACAAGAGCCTTAAATACAAAGTAATTTAAATAAAAACGCTTTTAAAGTGCCCTTAAAGGAATTTTATTCTCTCCTCCAAGGCAATTCACTTTTACAGATCTGTTCAATTTAAATTGATAGTTTCATGACTTGATTCTAATTTAATCTTTAGTATTTTAATTACTTTCTCTTCCGCATATACAATTAGCTAGAACGTGTGCATTAACTTGAAATTAGGGAATGAGAAATACTTAACTGTGTGATTCCATTTAAATTAATGAGTTTTCCGACTACTCAATGGTATTCGACCGTCGAAAAATTCGAAACGTCTTTTCTCCCATCATTCCGTTAGATGATACTATCCCTGATATGGAACCAAACGAATACTTCTAAGAATCCATCGTTTCTTTTAGTAACGACTGAATGACTTCAAAAGTCGCATTTTATGCGATAAGAGTCGAAATAAATATGGATCATTGCCCATTGATTCTCATTATCGGGAAGAAATTGCGCTATATTATATTTCAAAAATTTTGAAAAATCAATATATTTTTTTGCAATTACAGTCAAAAGTAGACAGAGGTTGCAGTGACTCAAAGTGAGATAACTATATTTCACTTTTTGAATAGAAGTTCACTGAGGGAAAAATATGAAATATTAGTTAAATTTGTATAGTTAGGCAGCAGTGATTATTGATAAAGGATCACATAATATTAAATTAGGGGACTTTTTTCTTATAATTTCGAAATAATTCGTATATAAGGAAGATTTGAATACTGTTACCTCATTCATCAACGGTTCACATAATGCTTATGATTTACCTCAAAGAAGTTAGACTATAACGTGGGCTATTAGCGAACCCACCCTTAACTAACATTTGGGCTTAATTTTTGATTTTAGGTTCTAATTTCTAATATTTTTCGAATAAAATGATATGTGATCTACGCAAATTAAATAAATGTTAGAAGTGTTGTGAATGTATTCAAAGAGTCTCAAATAAAAGCGACGCATAATTTAACATAGTTGTTAGTAGTGAAATTAATAGTGAGTAGATGGTAGTTGGCGTAAGATAGCGCTCGACCCCGAGTGAGTTGGTATGCTAGAATTTAGTTATTGATTCTAAACTAGATTTCAGGTGCGTTGAGTATTAGTTGACAGATAGAGAGAGACTATTGTTTAAATGTTCATAACTGAGGGGCATTACAAGACCTATAGCGGCAGAAAAACGGTTAACTCACGTCTCATTAATATCAGTGCCTTTGAGAGATGTTGCATCATAAACAGACAGAGATATGTCCAGTGATACAGAGGCAGTGAGAAGAGGAAATAGTGAGAGAGATATGTTCCTTAAAGTTCTAAGTGTAACAATAGTAATTAATGAAGACATAAATGCTTATAACAAAGATAGAACAAAATACCAAAAGGACTAAATCTGAAAAGTGTTTTTTTCATTTTGAGATATAATTTACAATGTGATAATTAATAAAAAGGGGGAGAGGGAGAAAGGAAAAAGGAGAAAAAGGGAAAAAGAAAATATGAAAAGTTCATTACCTTGTAGAAGAGAATTTTCCATCATTGGGCTATATTTGTTGCAAGTGCTAACGTTCTTTGACTTACTTTTATTTACTACTAAGTGGAAAAATGATGATTGTTAGATCATTAGATTTATGCAGAAATATCTTTCACACATTCTTTGTTAATTTCATTTTTTCTCCGTATTCTGTGCTTTATAAGAAATAAATGTTAATTAAGGTTTTTTTTTTAAATGTATTGTGATATCTCTCACATTTATTTTATTCATAAATATTACTCTCATAGATCCATAAGAGGATGTTTCTCTTAGTGTTTAAAGTCAATTCCTTAAATTCGTCTAAGTTTTTTAAACTTCTACATTCTTTGCAGTATTATACGATGTGTTACTCTTCAAAATAATCAGATCAAAATACTGAATCGCAAATGAAATAGAATTAAGAATCTTAAGTTTAAGAACCTGTTTAAGAATCTCGTACTTTTATGGAATATTTTATGGGAGTTATGCTGAGGTAGACGTAATTGCTATGCTATCAATCACGAATAAATCACAGTTAGATTTCAGTTTTAATTAATATAAATATTCCAAATGCATTTGAAAATGATGTTAATTAAAAAGGATAAAAAGAACGTAATCGAAAATTAACATCTCAATCCTTTGACTGAAGTGTCACGCATTGATAAATTTACTTATTGATTAGTAATTAATTCCCCACAGGAAATGTAACTGTATCCAGCGTTACTCACAAGAACGAAGTTCAGATAGTGGGAGATTAAAATTTCCTAGACGCATTTCATTTTTAAAATGCCAGGCATATCTTGAAACATTTCGTTTGAATTTGGCTTACATTGTATTTTCAAGAAATTATCAAAAACACAAAACCGTAATTTACCAGCCTCCAAAAGGAATTCTTCAGCTTACAAAAAGCAATTATACTATTTCTAAACTGAGGTTGAAAAGAGGATCGATTCAGGTTTCATTGTACTTTAATCAGTATCAAATATTCCACTAGGTTTAATTAGTAATTATCGAGCTCTTAAAATTGTAGTGAGGTAACGAAGGTATAACATTTTTGCATTCTAATTTAATTTTCCAAACTTTCATATTACAGATTCAAGGTAATGAGAATAATCCTGACTTCAACTCTTCTATTAGCGAATTCATTTCATTGTAATTAAAAATAAAGTAGTAAGATAGAAAGAGCGTTCTGAACAGAATATAATGTGGTTAACACCTTAAGCCAGTTCTTTATTACATATTTATAAAAAATTATATAAGAAAATTCTGACGCATCACATCAAATGAGTAGAGCCAAGTCTTTTCTCGTTGTAATCGAATTAATCTTAACTTTAGGGGTTTATATTCAATCAGCATATATATATATATATATATATATATATATATATATATATATATATATATATATAAATTATTTTATTCAACGGTTTGATCGAGCACAGACTCAAATCTATAACTTCTCACAAAGCCACAAAGAAACGTACTTCAAGGTCAATGTGATCTCCAGAGCTAACTCAAGAGTATTGTAATCAAAATTTTCGGGTGATATTCTATCGATCTGGTATTAAGTTCAAAAATACATACGAGGGGGTGTCGTAAAGTTTTAATTGTTGTTAAGAGAAATAATCGAGATATCTGGATAAAATTTATTCTGTATATTAAGTACATAATGTTATAGATTACAGCTACTAATGCTGATTTGTTGGTTTCAGGAAACGGTAAATTGAAGTAACCCACAATATGAAGAAGATAGAGTAAAAAAAAATTGCCGAGTTCTACAATGACGGCCTTCAAAATGTCAAGAAATTCGTGAAGAAGTGTATAATTTTAGACGGTGACTATGTAGAGAGAATAATAAATAAAAATTAAGTTTCTATACATCAATTATTTTTAGCAATAATTAAAACTTTATGATACTGTAGGTTACTTCAATCTACGGGTACCTGAAACCAAACAAACGGACATTGTAATTCATATATTTATACACATAACACTACACCATATTCCTGATTCACTCTGAGGAAACCGAAGCTGACTACACACTACTAGATTACTATCAAGAGCCAAAGAATATCTCAATAAATAGTTGGCGATATTACGAGCCTTATCCGAGCAAGAAAAGTGCAGAAGGCGATATGATTCCAAATATCGAATAGTCTTCTTTAAACTTGGAGACCTCGAACGGATTTTCACACCTGTGTGAAAAGTAGGTCAGTCGGAGAAGTTACTTAAAATATACTTTGATCCTTATCAAGTCCTACGGCGACTATCCGACGTAACATATCAAGTTCAAGACTTTGTTCCCAGTTCGCGTAGCCGAAAGACAATGGACGTTGTAATTGTTCTTTGAATGAAGTTCTACTATGATCCCGATTCACTGATCCAGTTTCCAGATCATTCTACTGCTTTTGACCAGCTTAATCCTAGAAGAAGTACGTCCAGCTGCCCAAAAAAGTTGCATCCCAGCGAATATATTCAGAACCCATGATACGCTCACGAATTAGAGCTTTGCGGCAGAATTCCTGAACAGCGGGATGCTGTTTTTCAAGGGGAGAACAATGCCATGAACTTGGCAACGCACAAACGACGCAGAGGTAAAATTCTTGTCTACAGATTGGGGGTTCCCTGGTTCAAAACCCAGTGGTGACATTATTAAATTTGGCATTAAAGTTTTGTTTGTTTCCTATTTTTATTTCTTAAAACATCCAGAATATTCTTCACGTTACCAAAGCTGTGTTATGGAATATTCTTATGCAATACATCAACCCATAGATTTTCAGTCTGAGAAAGTTAGCCAAGTGTTGTTTCTCTTAGTCCGTTAATAAATCAGGTTATTCAGAAATCTATATTGCGTGTTCATATAGACCTGCTCCATCATCTATGTTACAATATCAAAAGCTGTTTGAGAATCAGATTAGTTCAATGATTTTTGAGAGGAAATACTTGAAATATATTGGAGAGATATTCATTTGTTTTCAAATAACGAATAAATTTATTTTCGATGAAAAAACCAAAATGAAAAAGTTAATTATTTCTAAATTAGGCAAATGTGTGACCCTAATTGTCCAAGTGACTTATAAGAGTGAAGAATTTATTAGTTCTAAATAAAACACACACACACACACGAATGTGAGACCACATATGTCTATACGTTTTTAGCAGGATAGTTAATTTAATTGAAGGAAATAAGAGTGAATTTTTTTTGGTTCTAAAAGAAGCAAAGGTATGGGATAATGAATGAAGATAAAACGATTTAAAAGCTTAGCTCCTAGGAAACGTTTTCTTAATGCAATGAATGTAATCAAATAAAGAATTTTCATCCTAATTCTCCTTTGAGTTAATTTAAAGAAACTGAAATAGAATTACTATGCTCTTCTCTTTTTTCCATACAAACAGTAATAATATTAATCAATTATTAAGTAAAGGAGAATTAATCTGGGTTTTATAATACAGCGTTATATATATATTTAAAATAATTCGTCTGATTTCGAAATTCCACATTTTCATAAATAAATGACACAGAATGTTATATAATAAATAAATGCAAAGGGAAAATATAGAAGATTTTCTTAGAAATGTTACGTCCTTTAGTTACACGGATAGTGTCAATTCGATGTATAAATTCCTGCCAAACACGCTGTATAGTATCAGTGGTACTTGATTGTACAGCAGTAGAAATCAGCTGTTTAAGTTCATATAAATTTATGGGTAATGGTGGCGCATGCACTTTATCTTTTGCAAGCCCCCAAAGGAAGAAATCGCATAGGGACATATCAGGCGACTTCGGTGGTCGGTCGTGTAGCATTAAGTCATCTAGTCTACTGCGACCGATCCAACCGTAAAAGCTTCAAAATCAGCTTTCGTGAAACAACTTCAAGAACACTCTAGGGCCACCTGTTTTTCACAATATAAGACTTCCACAATTTTCCTTTATAACTATATATTACTTATGATTCTGTGTCGTTTGTTTTTTAAAATATGGGATTTTGATTTCGGATGAATCATTTCGAATAACCTGTATTAAAAATCTGAGAGTTCAGAGTTAAAAAAAAAGTATCCAACTTAGCTATTTTTTTTTATCTGAAAAAATTTGTATTATGTCTGAGAAAAGACTGAATATTAAAATTCTGCTTATCAGCAATACTCGTAAAAATAATCAAAGAAGAATGTATGAAGTTTTACCTAATAAAAATGGCGTTCATTAGTTATTGACTATTCAACAATTTTTAGTCCTACATTGTAGAAGTTAAAAAAGAAAAATAGTGTTAAAATTAACGAAACATATTCTCCAGTCAATTTAAATCTTCAAGTTTGAATTAATGCAATCAAATTTTGATTTGGTAGTAAATGACTACAGAATCACAAAAATAACTTATGAATCAATGTCAAATTTGTTTTGGCTCTGTTTAATAAATGGCAGCATACGAAGGTAGCAACAACTAAACTTGATGACCGGTCTTTAAATGCAATTACTTTTTGAACCACCTTAGTATGTACAAAATTCCAAACATTAAATATGCCATAAGAAATGCCACCACGATAACCAAGTTTTCTTGGTTCAGTGCTAAAGATAGGCTGTTTTTTGGATGAATGATGGATTCTAGTCTCGATGCCACTAAAAATCGGACGAGTAGCTGAGCAAATGCAGTTAAGCCTGTCGTAGTTGCTTGCCCTTACATTGGCCCGATATGGAATGTTAGAAAATGGAGTGTAGCTCTGTGTAATATTCGTCACTTGATAGTGATTCAAATTTACGAGGTCCGTCACCAATAGTTTTCATATTGCTACTAAGTTAATAAACCATAAGAGATGATGAGAGAGAGACGATGAGAGACTTACTTATTAATTATTATTATTATTAATTATAATTATTAATTATATATTATTATATTATAATAATTAACGTAAAAATTTCTTGAGTTTTTAATGCTAAAACTTGAAAGAAGTCATGTGATTTTTACAGTTTTCAACATTGAAAATATTTGAAAGAGAAGACAGAGGAAAAAGTCTAAAAGCAATTAGAAAAAAACTCACATGATTGTGTTAAATTACTCAAACTACCAGACATCTTTGATGGGAAATGGATTTTCAATTCGATGACAGTGATTAAATACATAAGGTATCTGTGTAGAGGACATTATAAGGGCATTACGAAATATTTTCTTACAAATGTAAAGCAAATGCATTAGGATTGAAATCCTAAAAAGTTGATTATCAGTGTTCAGTCATAAGAAAAAGACACCTTTTTTGTTCTATAAAATAGCTTTATACAAACTGAATTAAGCCTTTCTCTTATTAAAAGTGACTTAGTTTGATAATCCTGACGCTAAAGAGACTCACTTCCTGTTTATGAATGTAGATCGGAAGTTGGAGATTATACCTGAGTTACTTCACTAGCTATATTTCCAAACAACACTATGTGACTATTAACACTATGTTGCCGAACTAATTTGATTTATGTGATTACATATTTGTATAATTTGACCTTTTAAGTACATTTGACACAGTCATAAGTGGTTCAGTGATGCGAGACTATATATTTTATGTAAATTAATTTTATATCATGCAAATATTTATTTTATTTTAATGTTAGGAACCAATTTACTTGAAATAATAATGTTTTTCAGTTCAGTATTAAATTTTGTAGAATTATAGAGAGATGACCTCTGGTAGCGTTATCTCAATTAATCCATTTTATTGTTTCTATATGCTAGCATTGCATGAAGGGCCCACTTCAACAATTAGAAGATTAAAGCCTTTTCTTATGAAGATCATACTTTTTTACAGGATATTCTCATTTTATTACTCTTCAGTTATGATTCAAACTATAGATATTTTTCCACGAAAAAAAATCCCAGATAAAAACTTTTATCTAGCTGACAGATCATTAGAATAGGAAGATAGTATGTATTTTAGGAGTTTCCTAGTTGATTGTTAACATTATAAATGGTAATTTGGATATAAATGTGAAGGTTTCTCCAAAGCGGAAAGAGAATGTTGTGGCAAGAATAGGATTTAAAAGTCACATTCTGACAGAATAATTAGGAATATTTCTCTAAAAAAATGGTACAAGATTAGTTCAATTGATTCAAGGAGATGAGTTTGCTATTTCGAAAATAACTCTCTAATGGCAGCAGAAGAAAAGTTGTTGGGGCATTGCCCTATAAAAAAATCAAAACTTGAACTGAAACAATGACGACGTTTTGTCTGAGCTGGAAAGCTTCGTCACGTAACGATTGAGGACCGACATAAGGCTTATCAGTTAAGATTATTAGTGCTTTTTGTTTTTTACTCTGTTTTCAAGCCTTACCATTTTTACTTCGTACATTTCAATTGTATTTCTCAGACGAGCTCACGTCTGAAATTCTAGCAGATAAAATTACCTTTGTTCAGTTACACTCTGTGGAAAACTTTCATCTCGATTGCATTGTTCAAAGGGTAAAACATCCTATGACATTATAGTGTGATCAGTAATCAATTACAAGGGAGTTGGATGGACTCACATCGTACAAAAGGAATCATAAATCAAGACTAATACATGGATGTATTATGAACTCGTCTGGTGCTCAAGTTTCCAGAATGGTTCCCGAAAGGTTAAGACTTTTATACATAATTCATAAAACAAGAAATATTATAACATTCTTAATAGACAATAATATCACAGTTTTACACCAGATAGGTAATTCTCTGGATACAAATCCGATTGAAAAATTTTGGGAAATAACAAAGGGTGAAATTACCAAAAAACCAATTGTAACTAAACGCCAATGAATAGAAAACCTAATGAATGCATAGCATCCCAATCGCTTCATGAGAGAATTCGCAAACGAATGTATACAAAAGCATTCCCAGGCGCAATAAAGCCTTGACAGTGGATAAAGGAAATACGACAAAATAATAATGTAGAACAATATTAATTCTTTATTATGTTGCATAATATTTTTCTTTCTTTTTTTTTTTATATATTTTTCGTTATATCTTAGAAGTAATTAAAGTTAATAATGTAGAACTGGTAAGATATTTTGAAACTTTTATTACTAATATATAAATTTATGAATTTTTATGAATATGCACATTAATTTGGTAACTAGCTGTTATTGAATTAAACTTTTAACAGTCTCTATTATTTATGGATATGGGTATGGGTAGAATTAGAATTATAACCTTTGACTTTCTACTTACGAATTGGTGATAATTTTATCTGACGCTTCCTTTGTGGTATTGGTTGGTTTATTTTATCAACATTGTGCTAAGAAGCAACATGAGGATCATTGGCGATGAACTTCGTAATTTTGAGCATCGATAATATCGAGGATGACACCTGAGCTGGTACCTCACTCTCCAACCTTCCACACCATTCCAACGTGAGGATATTAAGTCCGGATAGATTTAACATGAATTATCTCTGCTACACGATTGGTCTTTAAAAGCATTAGGATTCACACACACGACTCGATGGAAATAACTCCAGCCATTGAGCCCTCGACCATGACCATTTGGTTACCACACTGGGCCACTACGGTAGCCTTATTGGTGAGTAACGGACACATATCCGAAAATTGGAAGCTGTCTTTAGAAAGACCGTCAGTTAGTGGAGCTAATGTACATAAAAACCGTCGGGATAGAACCTTAAATTGTTATCTTGATGAGGAAGTTAGGAGACAAGGGCCATCCTTGTAATTTAACACGGATTCAAAAATGAGATTTCAGTCACCAACAGCCCTCGTCTTTCTTCTAATACTTCAGGAAGAAAAATTAGTATGGCTGAAAATGTATTCCGACTTTCAGAAATCAAAGAAATGAGAGGTTTTCGTAATGCATTAGAATAGTGGATTTGATTATTATATTTATAAAGTTACCAGAAGTAATGAAACCTTGAAAATAAAAGTGTAAGGTTTCAAGATTTATTTATGATCCTAACAAATAAAAATAACGAGGTAAATATGTATTGATAACATAAATTTAAGAATAAAACTTAGTAAAAATAGTTATCGAAGTATACCATTAAAAACACATCCTCCTTTTATACGAGTCACATTCCCTGCTCGTTTGTAACATGTTTCTAAGAGCTATGGAATTTCAAAAGAAAAAAAAAAAGAGCAAGGCTTTAAGGATTTATTTATGATAATGTATTAAGAAATAAAAATAACGATGCAAATATGTATTGGTAACTAAAATTGAAATAGCTAGGAAGAACAATATTTTGCAAAAATAGAAATCGAAATATGCCGTAAAAACATCTTCCCCTTTGTATCAGGTTGTTACGTGTTTTTGTTTACACTTAAACATTTCAACCACTCCCTGTAAATTTCAAGAATGAAAAAGGAAATTCGGTTATTGGATTCTTCGATTGAATAAAAATATCCGGCTCTAAATCTAATGTAAAGAGCGAAATACGTATTTTAATAAGAAAAGAGAAATAAATATATATTAAATTTCTCGTTTCAAAATCGTTCCAATATGTTTAAGAGGTTAAAGCAAATTGAAATAGAGAGATGAAAAGGGCTTTCAAAATGTAAAGTTATAGGGATTAACGTGGAATATAAGTTAAATATAACAAAATTTTAATTTGAGTAGAATTTTTTTCAAAGGTAAGCGTTTCATTTTTATAACATTTGTTTATTGGAAAAATATGAATCAAATACACTCTAAAATAAACAAAAAAGTTTAAATACAAATAAAATGTAATTTTAGCTTTCATTTTAAAGTTATAAGTAATATATTACCAATATATAACGTAGTACATATAAGAGAGTTATAACACGAGTTTATATATATGGTTGCTTCACTTATGTACATATCTATCTATCTATCTATCTATCTATCTATCTATCTATCTATCTATCTATCTAACTATCTATCTATCTATCTATCTATCTATCTATCTATCTATCTATCTATCTATCTATCTATCTATCTATCTATCTATCTATCTATCTATCTATCTATCTATCTATCTATCTATCTATCTAATAGATAATACATAGATAGATAAAATAATAATAGATAGATAGATAGATATTATTTTGTAGTCGTCATGGTAGAGACAGCAGGTCTTCTAAAACTTTAACTTATTCTTTATTGATAACTGATGGCTAGCAGGGAAGGGGAGATATCGGGATGAACACATATCCGGGAATATGAGCCTCTCAAAACATCTACATGGAAGGATTGCGGTGAATACAGTGCTATTTTTTATATTGTAGAAGCTAGGCCAACTAACATTTAGTTGCGTAAGCTTATTAAACTCCCACACGTAATTAAATATAACATTCCAAAGAAAAAGGGAAAGTCCTGTTTTAAACCGATATGTGAAACTAAAACCCCACGGCCATGATTGAAAACCAATCTCGGTATGAAAGAACTTTACTAAAAACCCCCTAAATCTTTTATTTCATTACATTTTCGAAACACACACACATATGTATAGATACATATGTGTGTGTGCGTGTGTATAATTAAAATAATAGGTTAGCTTAAATGTATATTTAAAAATTATATAAACAAATGAATTAAATAGAAATACTTAAAATTATAAAAGCTACCTACTTAAAAGTTTTTTTTTTTTTTAAAGTAAATGAGAAAATAAACACGTATTTTTTTTTCAAGCAAAAAATTATAAAAACAGTAAGAGAATTTAACTGAAAGAAAAGAAGAAAATAAGAGAAAATATAAACCACAAAATAAACAAAAGTACAAATTTGAAAAATATTTGAAAACAAATGGGAGAAATGAACCAAAAAAAGAATTGAACTATAAAATTTGTAAATTCTCCATCAGCCTTATGACAGATTTGCAGGTTTGAAATAGTTTTACTGCCAATATTCACTTCCAGATAATGTCGTATTAAAATATGGAACTACTATATGATAAAATATATTCCCCCACTCTTTTCCCGTCAGAACAAATAAGATTAGAAACAAAAAATACATATTGAGAAATAGAAAATCCGATATAATAAACAAAGGGAAAAATAAAGAAAAAACAATTCAATATTTAAATAATCAGATTAAAAAGATTCAAAACTTACTTTGACAAATACTTTACAAAAAGAAAACCCATAATTATTTTGCTCCTTAAAGATCAAATATAGCAATGCCATATATATATATATATATATATATATATATATATATATATATATAAACAACATAAAAAGAATGAAACGACATTTAAAAAATAATTATAAATTGAAAAAATTATTTTTTTAAAATCAGAAAAAGAAAATCTTAAAATTATAATTATTATATTTTAAATTTCTGTGAGTAAAATTATAATAGGAAAATTAGCAAAATAATAAATTTTCTTAAACTTACTTATGTTATATTAAATATCCTGATTTTTAGACCATTCTAATATTGTCTATAATTTGGTGAAAAATTAAGTTTCTAAACATATTTATACTTAAAGAATTCTCAAATAGAAGACCTTATTATTACTGAAGGAAAACATGCATTTTTTTTTATCATGAATATTAATCGAAATTTTATTATTTTTTTAATTCTAATTAAATATCTAAATATTCAGCTTCCTTTACTTTAATATTAGTTTGCAATTAATTAAAATATTCAGAATAAAAAGATAAAAAGGTAAAACACATCTTTATTATTAATTTAAAAGAAAATAACATCGTCAATATATCAAAACAATTAAAGAAATTATCATTAAACAATTATATATATATATATATATATATATATATGATGTCCTAACTAAGAAGTTTATTTTCTTTATTTTTTTAAAAATTTCTTTTACTTCATCACGAAAATCTATATAGTACTCCTCTAAAATGAATCTTCCAACCAACGCCTGACGTTGTAACTGTAGCTGCTGCCTTTAAATTATGAGAAACTGAAAGGCGGATCAAACATCCAGAGATTCAGGCATGTAAAAGCTAATGCAATCTCTTCCACACTTTCTTTTCCCTCTCGATTTTGATCCGCTTCAATCGTCGCTACTCTGCGGTGCTATGTGATGTCTGCTCTTGATGTCTGCCGGTGTAAAATGTTTGTTGCTAACAAAAGGACTGAATTCTTTCCAAAAAGCTACAACATCAGAATAAGGATTTTGCGTTATATATATATATATATATATATATATATATATATATATATGTATGTGTGTGTGTGTGTGTATTAAAAATATTAAATCACATAAAAATAAATAAGTAAACTAAATATGAATAAATTAAAATTAATAAATAAACAAACATTAAAACAAAAAATAAATATAATTAATAGTTGCAAAAATAAGCAATACTTAATATTTTTTATTGAAATCGGCATGGAAATACATTCATGGACAAAAAAATTAGCGCACCAAGAAATAATTGCGAGATCGTAACGAAACTTGCCATGAAGGTACATGTCGGGAAGATATGCAAATGATTGAAAATACAGCGTGATTGCGCATTACGTATAGCCAGTAGAGGGCATTTAACGTCGTTCTCCGTGGAGTATAAAACAGGTAATCAAAGCTTGTTTGAGTGTGCTGAATCGTTTACAAAGGAAGAGCTGAGGTAGGCATGCCATTACGCCGTTTTCGAAGACAATATGAGCAGCTGTCGCAGTTTGAGAGGGGGAGAATCATCGGCATGGTGGAATCTGGGTGGTCAGCTAGGTGAGTAGCTCGTCAATTAGGACGCTCTGATTGTGTTGTGAGGAGGTGTTGGGACCAGTGGATCCGAGAGAGATGTCACTTACACGAACACCAGGCTCAGGAAGCCCTCGACAGACCAGTCGTCGAAAAGACCGCCACGTCGTAAGAAATGCATGCGTACAGACAACTGCTTCATCGGCCGCCATCCAGGCGCAGGTAGCACCTTCACTAGGGGCCCCTGTGTCTTCTCGAACCATACGAAAGCGCTTGGAGGAAGGACATTTGGGATTACTCATTATGTGTGCTGCCCTTGACACCTACTCATCGACGCCTCCGTTTGCAGTGGTGCCGCGCACGAGGAAACTGGACTGCAGCAGAATGGAACCAGATCGTCTTAAGCGACGAATCCAGATTCAATCTCAGCAGTGATGGCAATCGTGTACGTGTGTAGAGATCCCGTGGTGAACTCCTCAATCTTGCCTTTGTCTTACAGCGACACACAGCTCCCACAGCTGGTGTGATGGTATGGGGGCTATTACCTACGATACATGGTCACCCCTAGTATTGATCCGTGGCACCATGGCAGCCTAGCGGTATGTCAATGGCATCCTGCAACCACAAGTGTTGCCACTCATGAAACGGCTCCCAGGAGTCATTTTTCAACAAGACAATGCTCGGCCTCACACGGCAAGGGTATCACAAGACTGTCTCAGCTCTGTTAGTAACCTTCCTTGGCCTGCCCGATCCCCAGATTTGTATCCAATCTAGCATATCTGGGATCATTTGGGACGACGAGTTGGGCATCCCACGAGTTTGAACGAACTAGAGGCAAGGTTACAGCAAATATGGAACGAAATGTCTCAAGACATCATACAGAACTTGTATGCCTAAATGCCCGATCGTATTGCATCGTGCATTCGCGCTACAGGGGGTTCAACAGGGTATTAAATCCTCCGTTCTTTTGCCTTTTTCTCTGAAATAAATTATCCTTTTTCTTTGATTTTGTAATCATTTACTTATATCAAAGTAATCATTACGTATGTAACATTTCGTTTCATTTTGACGACTCGACTCCTTCTTGGTGTGCTAATTTTTTTGCCCATGAGTGTATTTAAATGATGATACAATTTTGTAAATACATTATTTAAGATAAAACAAAACTTTAAGCAAGTGTCAAAATGTTTATCCTTTTATATTATTGTGTTACTAACTGCAATGATTATAGTAAATTAGAATGAATGAACTGAGATATTTTTGAAATGAAAAACATATAGGATTATTAAATTAAAAGCAGGAAAAAAAAGCAATTTTTTTTTACAGTGAAAGAATATTAGCATTTTTCTGCACCTAGCTTAATAAATGTAACTTTTTGAAATTTCTGCTGTAATAATAAATAGTCAAATAATATTTTAAAAATAATTTTGTTTAAAGCATTGTTATCTCTTCATGGTATAACCCTGATAAATCACTTTCATGTTTAGAACAACGAAATACTTAATTTATAGAAACTTTTATTTAGTGCTTATAAATTCATAGACTGGTGTTTTTTTAGGTAACAACTAATGTAAAGATGCTAGAGCAATACAAATAATAAATGATGTATATGTTAATCGTAAATACATAAAGAAAATAGCTAAAATTTCATTCGCATTTGTTAAGTAAGAATAAACGGGAATTTAAAAATATGTTGTCCCAAGAGTACACAGAACACTTAAAAATCGGAATTTTAAAAGCTTAATAAATGTAATGATTCGGAAATTTTGCATATTGCTAGAGCTTTACCTATAATGTGATTGCTATGAAATATAAAAGAAGAACCAGTATTTTAATTTGAAACTTATTGCAATATTCCTTGTAACGTTGAGTTCTTACAAGCTGATAAAATCAAAATTTGGCTTTTAAAGTGCGAAAGAAAGAAGGTTTCGCGAATTTCGGAACGCATGCAATGCAGCAGATCTGATGCATACAATATTTTTTCACAACGTGACACATCTACTGTAAAGAAACGTATAGGAAGACTAAAGAAGATATCTCAATGGCAAGGTAAATTTTGCGACCTGCTTGCGATAAAATAATGCCCGTTCGTAAAATTGCCAAAACCGAATCATACCAGTATCTAGATCTACATTTCATCGTCATTTTTAACCAAGAAAATTCGTGTTTACTGTAGAATGTGATGAACATCAACGTTCAAAGCACATTACAAAGAGACGCCACTATTTTAGCATAATTAAACTCATGCATTGGAAAGATGAATAGTAAACTATTGTCTTCAGTAACAAAAAGAAATTCAATATGGATCGATCAGATGGGCCTATATTGGTATGGACTCAGACTGAACCTTGTTCTTCCTTTTGCCAGTAGCAAGGGGTTGGTTTTATCACAGTCACGGTGAGGCTACTTTCTGTATCAACAACTGATATATGTTTCTTAAAAATCGAATTTAATCAGAAAATTAAACAGATGTGCTTTAGATTCATTTGCTGCTTCCATTTTTCAGCCCTATTGGAGTTAAATGCCGCAAATAGAATAGAGTTGGTTCTCTTTTAAAACTCGATTTACTCCAAACCTTAGTTCAAAGCATACCTGATCCAGTATTGAAATTAAATAACAACAACAGCTTCAAAATTTTGATTATAATGGAAATATGTTTGTCCACATATTTCTAGGATAGTGTATTTTTATTTTAATTTCTCCACCCAAAGTTGCAATATTTGTATAATGTTGGGTTGTGGTTCGAAGATATAGTGAAATGAGTTATGACTTTTAAAACTTAACAAAACTTTATTTTAAGATTAAAATAGATTTGTAGCACTCCCAGGGAGGCATACTTAACTGCTCCGCACAACGGAAACCTTCAACTGCCATCAAAAAACACTCTTGCTCCCTTTCCTCGCGGGTGGTACTACCAGCGCCGCGTAGTGGAGACTTCTGAATCTTTGCTCGGAGGGGATGGGAACACTGCATCTCTCCACCAAGCTCTGACGTTATATTTGCTTACAAATTTAACTCCGCAGCTGAAAACTCTTAAAATTAACATTTAAAATAATCACAAAAAACAAAATTAATTCACAATCATTAACATTAAATGTACAATAATAATTATAATAAAAAAAAGCAATACTTAAACACGAACACCATTACACATTACAAATTATCAAAAATATCATACACATTATAAATAATTAATTAATATAAACCTCATGATTTCAAAATGATTCAAATTAAAATATGATATTCTAAATGCAAAAGAATGGTAAGAATACATGAAATAGCACAAATACACATATAAAGAAATCCAAAGAATATTCATGCGTTCAGCAATAACTGATAATGTTCATACTAAGTGTGATAACGCGTCTGTATGAGGCATTTTCGATCCCGCACAATGTTTCAGAGTTATGTTAAATCTTTACAAGGAAAATGGTCACCTTTGTAGTTTAGACGACTGCGGTGCGCTTTCTGTTAAATATGGAAGCGGATTATGATCCCTGTAGAATTTAATTTCGGTGACGAACACCTACGATTCAAACCTTTTCAAACTCTGTACAATAGCGAATGCTTCTCAATCAATGGTTGACCAAGCTTGCTGGGCTCCGGTCAATTTCTGAATCACTTAAGATATAGAGTAAGCCTTTTCATCCAACCTTTAGAATAAACATGTAGCAACGCCGACTGATGAAGCGTCAAAATGAATGATGTATGGCGGTGCATCACAGAAGTATATAAGGAAGGAGCATCGGCAAGCGCCCCTATCAGTTTTTTGAACACTTCGTCACGTTTATCAGTCCATGGAATTTTGTCAGACTCTCTTTTTCGTTAACTCTTTGAGGGGATAAACAAGCTCCAAATATTTGGGAATGTACTCGTGATAGTATAATTGCATAAACCAAGAACACTTCGTAACTCTTTCTTATTCGTCGGAGATGCTAAGTTTCTTATCACACGTACCTTTTATGGATCAGGCTGATGTCTTCCGAAACCGACAAAGTGTCCTAAGAATTTCACATTTTTTTTCCTTCAAAGAGTTTCCCGAAATCACACTTCTTAAGGTTCATGTTGAAGTTTAATTCTTCCTTTATATAAGGATGCTTTTAAATGTGCAAATGTTCACGGAAATTTCTCGAAAATATGTTGATGTCATCCATATACGCGCAGGCGAATTCTCTATAAGGAGCAATTGCCTTATTCATTACCCTTTGAAAGGTAGCAGATGCATTTTTCAATCCAAAACTCATGACTTTAAATCTATATATTTGGTGGTGAGTTTTGAAAAAGTAAAATCTTTGCTTTCTTCCGAAATCGAGATTGCCCAATATCCTTTCAACATATCCAAAGTAATTATTATGTTAGCTCTGCGAATTGATTAGATCGATTCTTTTACGTCTTCCATAGGAAATAATCTATTGTTGCACAATTCAGTGCTCTGTAATCTATGCACAATCTCATTGACCCCTCTTTCTTATTCAAACACACTACCAGATATGCAATATCAGTACTGTTTTTCTCAATAAATTCTAATTCCAAAAATTCTTGAATTTGTTGATCTACTTTACCCTTCAGTGCTTCCGGGATTCTGTAGATAAACGTTTTTTTCCCGTTCGACGTTTGGCTTTAAATTGATTTTAAGGGCGTCAACTTTAGCAAAGTTTACATTTCCTGTAAACAGTTTTTAGTACTTACTTAACAATTTAAGCAATTTGTTTACTTCGTCATCTTCCAGGTGACTTATATCAGTATGCTTCAATAACTCTTTCATTCTGGGTTTCAAAGAAGTTGGGAAGGAAGAGCTTCACAAAAATCTTCATCATCTTCGAATATCACCTCGATTGCATTAACTCTTGGGTAATGCTTCATTATCTTATTCACATTACAATACAGAATTTTCCCATCACTTAATTTCACTTTATAAGAGTGAGAAGGATTCAATCCAACTATCTCTACAGGGCCGGTCCATTGAGTGTAGAGCTTGTTCGTTGAATCAGGTATCAATAAGTAGATATTTTCTCTCATCTCTAAACTTTTGGAACGAGCTTTGCGATTGAAAAATTTTGCATAAGCTTTTTGTCTTTCAGAGGCAATTAATGACGCCTGTACAGCAACCATCTCTAAATTGATCTTTTGTTGTCGGAAGCAATCCACCACGGTTTTTTCCATGTTCAACGGAATGGCAATGTCCCCCCACTAGCTTGATTTTCACACACTCAGAGGACCTCTAGTTGTTCGTCCATACATCAACTTGAAAGGTGACACTACCCTTTATGCAGTTCGGGGCTTTTCTGTGCATGAGGAAAGCAAGTACGGTATATATTTGTCCCAATTCCTAGGATCATTACCAATAACGTAGTGCTAGGAATTTTTTGGACTTTGTTTTAACTTACCTTAAGTCCATTCGAAGCTGAATATCCAGGAACTGAAAATCGTGAGGTACAGCCTACACGCTTCATGAACGCTTGGATTAAGTTTGAAGTGAATTTGATCCCTATATCACTGGCAATGACATTTGGAATTCCAGTCCTCATTAATATCTCCATTAACGCGTCGCATGTAGTTTTGGAAGACAATGATCGAAGCGAGATGGCTTTCGGCCGTCTAGAATGCTGGTCTACCATGACAAGACAGTATTTGTGCTTTCTGGCCGACGGTGCGTCAACCTTGCCAATTATATTAACATTCACGACTTCGAAAGGTAAATTTGGCTTAAGAATAGGGGTTATAGGTATTTTGTTCGTAGCTTTCTCTTGGCTTCTTAATTGACAATTATTGCAATATTTGCAATGTTCTAAAATATCCTACTTTAAATCAGGTCACCAGAAGTTAAAAAGAATTCTTTCAATGATCTTTTTAAATCCCATATGACTTCCAAAAACAGATTCGTGAGCCTATTTTAATACTTGAGGTCTAATTTTAGGCAAAACCAATTGAGACACCTTTTTCCCAATAGTGGTCCCTTTCCCTTTTAGTTTTTAGTAGTTTTCCCTTTTTCCACCGTGGAATAGTAGAATATCTCTAAAATAAAAATTCCTTTTTTTTTTCAAAGTAAATTGTTTCCATACATCTTTCAAAGTGTCTCGTTTTAACTGCTGTTCTCTCAATAAAGTTCTTTCTCTCACTCGATTATGAAATTAATTTTCCTCCTGCGGGGGAAATAATATTTCCAAACGTAAATATTCTTCATTTTCTAATATTTGCTTTCCGCTCTCTCCCTTTCTTTTGGTAATGAAATCAGACATCTGTCCGCCACAGCAATATTTGTTAATCACCGATGATGATTCATCGTTTGCTGTTTCTTTTATATTCTGCTGCAATGGTTTGTATATCTTTAATGGAATGATTGCTTGACATTGGGTTTCCTCCGTTAAAGCTGCTAACACTCGAATACGTTTGAAAAACGCTTCTTTTGTCTTGTTTTTTTATTCATTATTGAACGCTGGAAAGAGAGGCTTCTATTTTTTCTCCGAATGCGCTTTTATAAATTATTTTTCCATCCTTATTCTTTTCATCCGAAATGAGATTTAAGTTCCACGCAGTCATCATTGATCCGGAATCAATTAAAGCTGTTACACTCTTTCCGCTGACAGCAATTTCAGCATATTGGAGATCACTCATAACTAATTTGGGTTTGTTTGATTTTTTCCTATTTCTGATTTCTAAAAGGAACTCAGTTCGAATTTCTGCCATTACTGTCAGATCATCTTGCGTGTGTATCGATATAATCCTTCATTCCCGTCGCTTTGTATCTTTTTGGACAGTTCTTCGCCAGGTGTTGCAATCCGCAAATATAACATTCTTTCTTTGATGTTTTTATTTCTTCCTTCTTCGGAGTTCTGGTATTTTCTCTTGAATGAGGTGAAATATATTTCAGTATTGGTAATTGTTTTTTGTTCTTCCCATAGCGATCGTTTGACAAATGCTGAATACTCTCTTTGGAAATTTTCTCTCGATATTTCACTGATACTCACTCTGACATTTTCATTATCGTCTAATTTTGAGACAATTTGATCCAGATTTTTGAAATGTGTTTATTCGTCAATAAAATGATCATACATTTCGGGAGTTCTCCTTTTAATTTGGTTATTTATTATTAAGTCGCAGAAATCTTCAAAAGTGTTAATCTGTAAGCATCGAATCCATTCGTGAAAATAGTTTGTCAATTTGTATGTGAAATCCTCCAAGTGATATCTTATTTTTTTTCTAATGCTTCACAAACTATTGTCTAAATTTATCCGGCGTTAACTTATACCGTTTCAGAAGAATTTCTTTCACCATATCGTAATCTTTCTTGATTTCTTCGTTTTCACGTGCGATGATGTGGGCAACATCGTATGGCAATAGTCCGATGAAATGAGAGATCCTATTTTCCTTTTTAATTCCAACTCCTTTATCTTGTCTTTCAAATAATACTAGATATAAGCAAATATCGTTGTTCTTTGGATCGAATACTGGGAGAAAGTTTTACAGCTTTACTTTGGATCTAACAACGAGTTCTGAATTAGCCATTTCACTCATTCTATTTTTTTCGTTTTCTAAACGTAATTTTTGGATTTCAACTTCCATTTCTTGCATGCGTTTCCTTTCATCTCTTTCATCTTGTCTTTTCCTTTTGTCTTCTTGTTTTTTCCTTTCCTCCAGATCTTTTCTATGTTCTATTTGAGTAATGAGCAATTCTCTAACAGACTCTTCCTCATACCCTTCAATTTTCAAAATAGCATTTTTCAATGCCGTTACTGTCCTTTCTGAAACATTCTCGATGCCCATTTCTCAAGCGATGCATTGCAAGTCCTCTTTTATCCCTTTCACTAGGAAAGCTATTGCGATTCGCAAATTTTCGTAATCAGAATTTTCACAAAATTCACTCAATTCCGAACATACTCAAAATTCACTTTATCCTGGCAGACTGCGCCAGTGTGATGCTGGGTTGTGGTTCGAAGATATAGTGAAATGAGTTATGACTTTTAAAGCTAACAAAACTTTATTTAAAGATTAAAATAGGTTTGTAGCACTCCCAGGGGGAGGTCTACTTAACTACAGCACTCCCAGAGAGGCCTACTTAACTGCTCCCATGCTACAAAACCTTCAATTGTCGTTACAAAACTTTCTTTTTTCCCTTCTCGCGGGTGGTATTGCCAGCTCCAGCATAGTGGAGGCTTCTGAATTATTGCTTGGAGGGGATGGGAATACTACACTTTGTATGATGCATCGGTACAGTAATAAATTACTGTAGTGGTTTTCTATGTAGATTATATTTCTGTTCATTAACTTTTAATTAACATATTATTCCGAAATCAATCATCCGCAATGAAACCTACATTCCTATGAAATCCATGAAGAAATTATTGATATGCTTAATTAAAGTATTAATGGTGGCTACATGGGTAGTGTTATAATTAAATTCGAAGTAAGAATTCGTTCCAGCCACTATTTGTTCTCTTAGGGAAAAAAATTATTGTGCAGATTTCTAAGGTTTGAATAGCATTAGTAAATAATTGTGATAAAATTCATATAGTTGGATAAAATATTTTAGGTTCTCTGTATCCCCCATATAGAAAAAATTGTAATTGACTATTTACACTTTCAAATAAACAAGCATGCTCATGATATGTTTCGAAGATGTACGATGCAATTTAAAACAAGAAATGGTTAAAATAGTTTAAAATAATTTAATTTTCTCTGTTGAAGGATAATGGTCACAGTAGCCGAAAGGTAATGGCCACCTTCCATCGGCCAACTTTTTTCTGTCGAGTCGGAGGCTCAAGTCAAAATTCTGCTAAAGAACTCACCGTGCAGCAGGATGGTGCAAGTTACACCTGTCGAGGTTTCAATTTCTTACGTTGCCATGATGTGGGAATTTGAAGAGCGGGGGCCCAGCTCAAGTGTCGTCCTTGTCACTTGACAGAGACTCAAAACTACGAGGTTCGTCGCCAAAAGCTGGAGTGTTTCTTCTAAATGGGACGTTAATTAAACAATTATTCGATCTCTCGAAGGATTTAAAAAATTGTAGTAACTTCATTTAATAAATACATATCTTATTTAACAAATATTGATTCATAGCTTTAAAAATCAATTTCAAAACGAAAACTGTGAAAATGAAAAGATTTAAATTAGCCTTTCTTAAACCTAAAAGATGCGAATAAGAAGACTAAATGTTAATTTGGAAATACAATACTGTGATATTTCTTGGGGCCACAAATTAGTGTCAATCTTTTTTTTTTTACAAATACTTATCGGGAAAAATGAAACTTTAGATGAAATAATAAAAGTATTACATTGAGAGATTGATGAAATTATAGGTATAAACACAATATCTAGAATAATTATGCAATAATTAAGCATAATATTTCTGCTTCTTTTTTCTGTAATTATTTTTGAACACGGAAATAGAACATGGTCTTTTGCTTAACTTATAATGAAGTATACGATCGGACGTATTGTGTCACTTATTCCTTACCACGAAATCCAATTATCAATGTCCATGACTTCACGTCACTTAGGCGAAAATTTCATTTCTAGTACTTATTATATTTACATTAATGAACGAATTTGACGTTCTTGTAGCTTTGTCCATTAATAATATTGTTAAAATATACAATTAAATTATCTTCATCCCAATCACCACTATCTTCCGTTTCCCATACATTTGTATGAAATGTCAACATTTTGAATTTGACTCGTATTCTTACCTCAAAAGAAAGAGAAATGTTATAATTTTTATCTCAATTTCTCTTACACCTGTTTTTATTTATCTAAGTACCTTCTATATCTAAGCAATCAATAGTTTTAGCAAATGTATATCTTTTTTCTAACTGTGAATCCTTGTTGAACTATTGATTTGTCTGCTGCTAAATAGAATTCTGTTTGAATTTTTTTCATTATGTAAACTAAGGACAATCGAACAGTTGTTTTGGTACATTTAGGTGTTTGAAACTCCATTTAAAATCTTTTGTGTCTGATTTCCCAGTAGATCCATTTAAAATCTTGAACTGTTATTTCGTTAGCATTACAATGGTTAATGAATGCCTTAGAAAATTACATACAACACATTTTTCTGATTTCGTTCTACTAATAGACTCTAGGGATCTCTCACGTGAAGATTTTCTTTCTTTCTTTAAGCATTTTGTGTGAAAAGAAGTGATTTAGAAGTAAGTATTTCTAATTATCTTTCTAGAACTGACGCGTTTTTCTCACCCAGCTATCGTAATTAGAGAACGAAGATACTTAGTCACTCACGCATAGCATCAGAGCATTTTATCGAGTTTTTAGAAGTGTTTTAGTTGATTGCTAAAATTCAGTTTAGAAAAAAAATGTTAATTCTGCTTTGTGGTATTTTTTAAAAAAATTGGTATTTTCCTTTCCCTGTGGATTTTTATTATTGTCTTAAAATTATTCTGCGTTTTATCACATCAAAGCTATACTTGTATCAAGGGTTCTGATTGTGGTACTGAATTATGCATGATACTTTTAAGAGATCATGAATTGTGATAAATAATTAATATAATCATAATTATTCTTTAACAGAGCTTTATTTACTTTAGTGATTTCGTCATGTTTTTGGTATGAGAAGTATTAACAGCATGTATATTGAAATAACAGTGTAATTCGACTGTAGGACTGCTAATATAGTTAAGAGTATAGTTATTACTTAAATTTCATAAGAAAGTTGTTTGAGGAGATCTCCAAAAATGGGTGTGAAAAATTTCATAAAATATCCGCATGTGTGTTTGCTATCAAATACATTAAGTAGCTATCTTACTCAATTGCTTGCATTTTCAAGAAATTACATCATTATTTTGGGCTCAAGGTAATTCAATCTTTTTTTAATTCAAGAGAGTCCTTCTCAGCCAAATGTTAACATTTTTACTGCACAAAAATTTAAAAGACTATATATATATTTTTCTGATTTTAAAAGGGAAGAACTTTTCTGCTGCTCCAGTGCATTGGAACTGCGCATATAAGGAGTGATTTTCAATCGGATAGTCAAAATTTCGGTCGCATTTTGACTGTGGGTATCTTATGTCAGCCTCTCCGAAAGATTGGTGCACATTACGAGCAAATTTCAGAGTTTGAAAGAGATCGTATCATTGGATTGAAAGAGGCTGGTTGGCCGAATAAAACATTCGCTCGACATCTGGGTCGAAGCAATGCCGCTATTAGAAGATGCTGGCAGGAGTGAGTCAACAAAGGCAGATATCAGCGTCAGAAAGAAACACCGGTCGACCCAAGACTACAACAGAACGGGAAGACAGAGCGATTGTCAGAGCAGCTGTCACAGCACTGGATTCTTCGTTATCAACTATCCACCGTGTGGCTTGCACACGAGTCCAACTTGACCCTCGAAAGACGACAGAGAGAACGGAATGTACGCTCGCACTGCCTATTACGCCGTTTACCTCTCACGCCTGTACACCGTCAAGTCCGATTACAGTGGTGTTGAGCTAGATCAATGTGGAACTGTGCTGACTGGGAAAGTATAGTCTTTAGTGACGAGTCCCGTTTCCAACTGTGACCTGAGGGCAACCAAAGCCATGTCTGGAAGGTTTTCGTCTAGACGCGGGTTCAAGCCTTGATGCCACAAAGACATGACAGGTAGCAGGGCTGATGCATGTTCAATCTGGTTGGGGTACCAAACCTCTTGGTGAGGGAGAGGGGAGAGCCAGTTCAGATGTCGTCTTCCTCGACCTATGATCAAAATTATGAGTTCCTTTGCCAACAACCCTCGTGTTGCTTCTAAATTCGATGTTAATAAAGCAGTCAATTAATTAAACGACAGCAATCAAAAGAAGAGATCAATGTATAATTAGAAGTATCTGTCTTTCTTAAATTCCACACCACGTGAGGTGTTTCGAGACCTATTTAAATAAACGTTCACAGTTAGCCCTTTATTATTCTGTAAGATGTTCTTTGGTCTGTGTATTGTTAAAAGTCAAAATTATTAGATTCTGAGAGGAAACAGATTTTTTCTCATACGCTCAATATAATCATCTGTGTCTGTAAAAATAATTAAGAATTTGCATTAACTTACATAATGGTTGAATAGAATTTTTTTTTCTGTGCAATTGTCATATTATCCCAGGCTGATTCTAACACTCATTGATTTATATTGAAAAAATATATATACCTGTGATCTAGACAAAATTTGGTACGTGTAAGAAAGAAAGAAAAAACAAAGGATGGTGGGAATAAGATAAGCGAAAGGGTCAGCAACAGCAAAAGATCATATCAGTATTCCGAGTTCGCATCACCCGTGTATAACCAATGACTTAAAAACCATGTGAAAAGAAATATATTCTTGACCATCTCTGGTTCGTAAGTCCTGTACTTATCTAAAACAGATAAGTCTATAATTAGGATTAACAGAATGAAGAAATTGTTTTAGAAAGCTGCGATAAAGTAAAATTAAAATAAATAATTAAAAGAATACTTTTTTCTACCTCAAATTATTAATTTCAGATAAAAAAAATCTTTTTTCTATGAAAATTGTATACATTTTCTTGAAGGTTAACGCTTTATTAATTTAAACTAATAAATTCCTTAATAATTTCTCTATACCTATATATTAACGAATTGTTAACATCCACTACGTAAAAAGGCATCCAGCTTTTGAAAAAAGGGTGTCTGGAAAAGGTCTTACCGTGAAAAGAAGATTTAAAAAGGTCTTAATGTATACAGCAGAAATAGCAACAAATGCCAATTTTGGTAGACATATACATCAAACACACACAACAAAAATTTATCCATCACAGCTTCTATAAAATTGATGATAATTTATATGCCCTGTTGATATTTAACATTTACTACTCTTTTCGTTTAGTTATTTGGAGAAAAAAAAAGAATATGTCAAGTCTAAATATGGAAAGATGTCACCACACCCAAGACAAACTTTCTCGAATCTCATTCCTTTTTCGGATAAGATCGAGAGACACATTTTTTATCTTTCAATTTCTTTTGCCCATCCATTCCTTCGAATAACTTTGAAATTTATATTTATTCTGACCGTGTATATAGGCTAAGGGTTTCGTTTCTGTCTGCAAATTCTTTTTTCGCTGCTTTAGGAAACAGCGAAATCCCGATGCGGAAAAGAAAGGGGGAAAAGTCATTCTTGAATCTTAAAGAAATAACTTTGGAAATAAAGATTAGAAACAACATTAAAACGGGAGTCACGATTCAGATAGCCTTTCTGAAAGGCTGTTCCGGGGAGTTAAAAACGGTGAGAATGGAAGGATTTCTTTGGGAAATTGATAAAAAGCTAATATATGCAGTGAATCAAATAATCCTTTGCAAGTTTTATATACCTTTTCGTAACGCATAAAATACAAAAAAATATTTTCGTTATAATATACCTCATCATTTTCTTGAATCTAGGATACAGTTCTGTGTGAATCGCTTTTGGAAAAAATTGCTGCTGCTTATGGGATTTATTATGGGAAAAATCTATTGATGCACATATAATAAAGTTCCTACTTTTCAATTGATCGCGTTCATTGAGGTAATCGTATCAATTATGTGGCAGTCTCTTAGACTGTGGTTGTAAATCAGACATAATTCCATCGAATACCTTTTAAAGAGGTCCCAGGACCCTAAAACTTCAAAATTTTCGTTTTTTTAGATATATATATATATATATATATATATATAGATAGATAGATATATAGATATATATATAGTTATGTATGTTAGAGTCCATCTTTTCTGAACTTTTTAGTGCCAAAAGTTTAATCATATTCTCAAAATTTCAAGGTTTATCGAGAGAAAAACCTTAAACTTGCTTAACTAGTTTTTGGTTTTACTTTTCAGCATTTTTCTCCGAACAAAAAATTTAGTTTGCACGCAGGATTTCTCAGAAACCATTTATCACATTAATTTAAAAATTTGTACGCATATTCGAAACAAGTTTCTTTATGATTTATGCATCAGTTTGTAGACAAATTATTAACAGAATTTTTTTTATATGAGCTTTAATTGGATTTTTCTTAAAATTTCATAATTATCTAAATAACGGTATTAAAAATGCTTTTTCTCTAAGATTTTTTAAAATCATGTATAACTTTCAAACTTAATATTTCCCCCCTAAATAATATTACTATTGTAAATTTTTGTTGTATGTTGTAATTCAGAATCCTACGCAAAGTAAAATATTGAATTTCGTAATTTTGAAAAAGTGTTAAATTTATATTTCCGTATAAAATTTTAAGATTATTTGAAAATTTCATGAAAACATGAGAATTGATGCAAATATATATCATTAATATTATATCTCAAGTGTCAAATTTCTGTTTTGTTTCATTGGTAAGTTATATTGGTTTCAAAAATGAAGTTTTTTCGCACACACGGATATGAGTTCTGAGACCCACAAGGAACAATGAAACCTTATGCCCATTAAGTTTATCTAAGGCTTAATTTCTAATCGATATTTGTTGTAGTATATTTTGATTTTACTTTGAATTAATATCACTGTAAAGCTGTATTAGAGTTATTAGTAGCAGTTCTAATAATTTTGAGCTCCCATCAAGTAACGAAGACTATACCTAAATTGCTACTTTACTTTCCTTAAATTTGTAGATGCTCCAAGTCCTCCCAATGGCCTGGTGGGGAAGTATGGAAAAGGAGTTGCCAATCCAGTGGGGCCACGGTAGCTTAGTTGTCATGGTCACAGTGTTAGTAGCCCAGTGGTTCAAATTCGCACCCCGTGGTTTTCGTCGAGGCTGATGAACGTTATATCGGTCGAAGCGGGAAGTCCTCCAGTTGGTGCGGTAGGGAAGTTCGGAGATAAAGGTACCAGCTCAAGCATCGTCCTCGTCACTTGATCGAATTTCAAAATTACGAGGTCCGTCACCAATTGCCTAGCGTTGTTTATAAGAGCGACGAAAATAAAAACAATCAATCAATCCGATTCAGTTGTAGTTCTCTTCTCTTGACCGAGGTTCAGAATTATGACATCCTTCGCCAACAGCCTTCGCGATGTTTCCAGCGTGCAAAGCTGATATAAACAATAAATCAAACAATAAAAATATTTTTATTTCCTTTCTTCAACACCACGCCGCGCGAGAGCTTCGTTGCAATTTTTTTATTTAATGTACGACAGTCCCCATCATTCAGCACGATGGGTATTTGAGAGAATTAGGACTTGAACGTTCACGACTGTAACGTAGAGCGACGATAATTCAAACCCATTTATCATTGTAGTTTTCTGTGGCTAATAAAGTAGTGTTGCTTATTTCTTAAGAGAGAACAATTCAGGTAGAGAAATGATGAACGAGGAATAAGAAAAAACACCCCTCCTCCAGATTCATAATATTCCAGGTTCTCTAGTAATGACTTGGATTTAGACGGCACATAATCCATGATATTTTCTACTTTATTTTCCATTATCATCCATTTTATCTGTCTCTTCGTTTCACTCATTAGAACATCTGAAACTCTGGTATAAAGAAAACTAACTGAATATTAATGGTAGTGTAGGATCTACTAATCAGTGGGCTTGTTATTTTCAGCGAACTGTAGTCCGCATATTTTCAATGTATTATTCTTTAAGTGATGCGGGGTAACTCATACATATGAAATTAGGAGCAGGTTTTAGACTTTACTTGCAATGAATCATAACAAGAGAACATAACAGAATTAAGTTATTTTTATAAAATATATACCTCGTATATATACGATAAAACTTATACGGCTGTAACAAAAGTGAAGATAAATTTAACAAAAGTTGTTTAAATTGGATTTTATTACTGTAAAAATGAGACTTTTGAATGAAATATATCAGAATTGTGTTACATATATAGTTTTTAATTTTCTTTGTATGATATGATGCATTTCGTATAATTTTGTTAAACTTGTAATTTATTTCAATAAGGAAATAACATTTCAGCTCAAAAATAAGTAATGTATTTACTATACATTTTTATGTATATTTTTCGACAAATTATTATCTTTTTTTTAAAATAACGATTATTTTATTCAATATAATTTTATTTTGATAAAATAAATTTTATACTTTTAAATAAATATTAAAATTATTTATAAATAAATTTTATTATAACATTTTTTTGAAAAAAACTTTTTATTTGGGTGCGATCAGTTAAGAGAGATATGATATATACAAGGGTGGTTCAAAAAGTACCAGTATTAAGATTAGGAAATGAGGTATTAGGATTGGGAAAAATAGGAATAGGATAACCCATCATAGTTTTATTTATTAATCGTTTTCCCTTTTTCTAACAAGTCTATGAATAATCCATTGGCATGCTCAAAAATTGTCACTATAACTTTTGGTGCCGATGAAACCGTCTTCACCTACTTTGGAGTAGATTCACCGGAAGCAAATCATTGTTTCGATTGTTACTCAGTTTCTGGGTGTAACGATAAATTCAAGTCTCATCGAAGGTGACAGCTCGATGCAAAAGGAGAATGACAAATAGATGTGACAGCAATCAAGTTTTGATTTGGCAACAAATAGATGCCAAATAAAAATTAACCAATGAATCAATGTCAAATTTATTTTGGTATCCTTTGATAAATACAAGAATTCAATGGTAACATCAGCTTGATTTAGCCACCTATCGTCAAATGAAGATATATCAAGAAATTGAAAATCTTAGTTGTGGAAGCTGATCAATATGTTGTTTAATTATTCTCGAGTGTATAAAACGATGACATAACTTCCAAAAAAGAAATGATAAAGTATGCAGTGAAAGAATGATTGAATACTTGTATATTGTGTTATATAATAAATTAAAAATGAATTCATATGGATTCAGGCTTACTAATTAAAATCGATACACTCCTTAATCCTTCTATATTTTATAGTTAAGGCTAACTATTATCTGCACTATTTTATTGTTACGCAATTTTTAAATATTTAAACTTCACTTGCCAAAAATTTGTTTTAATGTTTGTTGATTTTTTTATCGATAATATCATGGTCATTATGAGACAGGCAATGTAATACAAGGCAAGTTACTGGTTAAAAATCTTGATTCCATCAAGAAACCCTTGTATAAAATGATTTAACTGCTGTGTATTAATGAAATCGGACTCCAAGCCTCTTGTGAGGTATGGGATTAAGCAAAGTAATGTCAGGGAGAATCAGATCAAAGTTCAGGTGTCGTTGTTGTCACTTACACGAGCTAAAAAAAGGGAGGCTCTCCACCAATAACTCATGCGTAATTCGAGAATAATGTTAATGTGAAGGAAATAATCACATACCATTTTGTAGTTCTGGTGGTAGATAAACTAAAACTAAAACATCTTTAATCACAGAATTCTGGTTGTATGTAGATTTTGTTATATATAAAAATTTAGTTTTAAATTTAGAACTCTCCTTCAGTCATTAATTTCAATGTTTATATCCAGAGAATTAAATTTTCTTTCATATTGTTTTTCATTTAACGTGAAACGTATAGAATAAGTACACACACACACACACACACACTAAGACATATAATATCTCTCTGTATTCCATCAACTCATATCTTTTAGGTAAAAATATAACAGATTTTTAAACACCCTTTTACTGATCTTTGAGGCTATATTTCTACAACGATTGAAATGATAATCTGGACTTGTGAAAGAATCTTGACAAATGCAATTAAGTATTATTATGTGAAAAAAAGTGAAGTGAATATAAAAGATGATAGTGATTGCTTATATTAACGTCACAATGAGAAGTAGCAAGAGGGTTATTAGCGACGAACATAGTAATTTTGAACCTTGTTCAAGTGACGAGGTCGATACCCGTGGTGGCACCACTCTCTTCAAACATCCCCTCAACGTCTGCAAGAGAATTTAAACCTCGACCTTGTTTAATGGCCATCAATCTCGCTACACTATGGGTCTTTAGTGGCATCTAGGTTGGAACCCAGGACTCGATGAAAACTACGTAGGTCGTGGATCTGCGACCATGATCACACAGTTCTGACCATGATCACCGCGACCATGATCATGACAGTTGCGACCATGATCACCGCGGTCACACAGTTCTTTTTCGATTACCTCAAATAGAAAAAGAAATAGAGTAGTTGGAGAGATTCATATAGGAACACGTATTGGTTCAAGCAACTGTGAAGTCATATATTAAGAGTGTATGTTTGACTTGGATTCTGTCACTGGAAGTCTACTTGAATCAGATTCAGTGATTAGTAATCGTCTGCTTAGAGTGTCGCTGATAAATAGGATACCTTATCATAATGTTTGGTTAGGGACGTGATGAATGACTATATTTAATGAATTTTTTTATATTACTTATTTAATGTTGAATAAACTTTTCAACTATTTTTGGCTGATTGTTGTTGCCTCATTATGTCTTTTAATATTAATGAAGGCAGTTCGTTACAAAATTATAATTATATGCCTTGAAATATTTCTCCTATCAATAGTACTATGAAGAAGCATCGACTATCTCTCAGGATCAATCGACCAATAGTAAAAAAAAATAAAAATATTTATTTTATTGATTTAATTAAACAAGACTTGTAAGCTCAATCAAAATTTTCACTTTCCAATCTGACGATAAGAAAACATTTATTATCTTAGTGCAAGAAGAAATGCTACACACACACACAAAAAAAAAAATTTCAGCTTATAAATTTAAAAATATTTATCTACTGGTTATTCAACATACTTCACATAATCTTAAGGTTTACAATAATTCATCCTTTATTATGAAATAAAAATACTTTTTTATCGAATTTGCTACCCATTTTTAGAAATTTTTCATTTAGATATGTAGGCTTGGATTTTTGTATGTTTCTGAATGTTTTTTATGTATTTTTTGAAATAAATGTTTCATTATTTGCTACATTCATTCAATATTGGTTTTCTCTAATCTTATACGTGACTACTTTTCTTTTTCTACGATGTCTGCAGAAATTTAGTATCTTTCTCTTTTTCCGAGCCCTTTCTGACAATTTATTACATTTTTACGCCCACGAAACATTGTTACATGATTGATTTTTTCCTTCACAGAACTGATGAAAAAAAGATCTAGTAATTGAATATTTTTCCGAATTTTCTTATATTCGTTATAACATGATTGACTTTCAGTATTTTTGTGTTATTTTAGCTTTTTCTTTAATTTCGAGTTCTATTTTTGCATATTTTTTATACTTCTGGGGGTTTAGCTATTTGAATATTTTATCGTATTGCCAATTGTAATATATTGCCGTATTTTAACATGTATAAAGAAACCTTTTTTCCAATAACTGGGTCCAAAATGGTTCTTTGACAATGATATTAATTGCTGGTCTTCCAAAATGCAACGTTAAGAAGGAAGCCTCCAAACCACGTGATATTTTTACCTTGCTTATACTACGATCGGTACTATAACGCAGATGCACAACATGGGAGTCTGAGCACCATAAATAAACATTATATACAGAGTAACAGAATGCTGCTTTAAAGAATTGTAATTGTTTTTCGTGCGGTTATCTTACGTGAGCAGCTAGGTATGCCTTGTAAAAGATTACGAGCATCATTTGAACATGTTTCTGAGTTCGGCTGAAGAAGAATTGTAGCCCGTACATAATATGAGTTATCCTTTAGAGAAATCGGAGATCGTGTCGAAGGTAACCAAGCAACAATGATACGAAGCTGTAATCGATGGATGAGGAGAGAACAACTGACCGACGGTACTGATTGCACCCATCTCGTCTTACCAATTATATGCGAAGATAACATTTTGTGCATATGGCAATGATGGTTTTATCTGCCTCAGGAGGAACTAATTCACAAAAAATACGATCTGATGTACTACGATCGGTGTCCACACGTACCATTTGAAGCACAGCGGAATTTCCGTAAGATGTCCATTGTTGCGATGACCTTTGTTTGAAGACCGAAGGAATTTTCCTCAGCAATGGTGCATTGAAAGGCAAGCATAGACATCCGAACAGCATGACATCATCTGGACCGATGGATCTCGCTTTTGGTTGCAACAACACTATAGTAAGTTTAGAGTCTCGACACACTGTAGAGAGAGGTTTTTTAACTGTTACTTTATGCATATCTATACTGGTTCTGCATATAGTATTAAGTTTTGGGGTGGTATTGAATTCCATTCTCATCCCCCCCTTCATACTCTCTGCCCGTACGATTAGTAGCCAGCTCAATATCTCTGAGGTTTTGGAGCCTGTTATCCGTCCATGCCTTCAGGGTTTGCATGAAGCCACACTTCAACAGGACAATGAGCTACGACAAGTGGCACCAAATGTTCAAGACAGAAATGTTCTTCGCCCATTAAATTGTGTGTTTCTGTCCTGGCCTACGTGTTCTCCCAACCTACACTCTAGTCAATTATTGGAGTACGACTTTTCAGGCATGCACAACTCCCTGCTACACCAGATCAATTTGGCGATGCGTTCAGGCAGCATCCATGTCAAACCCCAAGAAAATATCCAAAGCGTCATTTATTCAGTGCTGAGGTGTAAAGCAGCAATTACTTCCAGCCGTGGCAAAAACAATCATTGCTGTTTTCATCTTCTTCCTCACTTCCAAAAGGTCAATATTTTCAATCGTCTCTCTCTCTCTCTCTCTCTCTCTCACACACACACTTTTGTACTGTGTGTTATCTCTATAGTAAATTTGGCTTTAATATATATATCTTGTCTTTCTTGGTATTGAATTTTGTATGGCCAATTATGTAGATATTTAATAAACTCCTCGAAACTGAAATCCTCGTAACTTGCAACACCGCAACCCTCAGACATAAGACATTTAACAGGTCGCAACATCCAACTGGAAGAGAAATGCATGCGTTCTTCTTTTAATAGTGTGAAGAAAAAAGAGATTGTAAAGGTTTATAAAAGATGTGGTATAAGCAACAATAAGGACGGTACTGAGGATGATGCATTTTACTGTGAGGCTGACTCTGATGATGATAATGATCTGGTTGATGTAACTTAATGTGATATTTTAGATAAGAGTGAGGAGAAATGTAGTGGTTTCTATAATGAATAAAAATATTATTTGTTATGTTTTAAAATAAAAAATTATCTTTGATCAAAATCCTAATCTTATCTTTGATCATGTCTTAAGCTCAAAGAATCAGGAGGGGTAGGCAATCTTTATACACAATAATTCTTCATACACTTTAAAATACGATCAATATCTTTATGCATTCATTGTTAAATGTTTTGATTTCATTCCCTATTTTATCAACCATAAATATTATCTTTATCTATATTGTTAAATAAATGTTTTTCTTCCTACAAGTCTAAAAATCAATTTCAAATTCGTTTTTCAATCAAACGGTATCATATAATTATATCCAGAGAAGATGTCCAATCAAAGTAATTATATTATTAATAAATTTAAACTTAAAAATTAAGGTGTCATAATTTCTAAAAGACAAAAGTCCTATTTATAACAATTTTAAGTGTTTAAACTTTGAGTCGATGAAAAATTATACTACTTTTGTCCAAGTAATTTATATTACTATAAGATGAGTTATTCACGGAATTACCCAAGCTAATATCTAGGGTTTCTGACTTTAATTTTAAGTTTCAGTTCCTTACCAACCAAATGAAATATGGCTACGTAAATTAGGTAAGTCTTAGAAGTGGATTAAATAGACATAAATCATGTAAAAATACCAGAGAATTGAATTTGAGAGATAGAAAGATCACAGTAATAGCAAGATTGCTAGTGTGAAGGTCTTGAACAATGCGTTGGTGTTACTTGCGTGTCTCTGTAGTCTATAAAGATTAGGACCCGATGCTATCTGGTAGAGTTTGTTCCATTGTGAATTTGCATTGTATTCCGGTAAAAGTAATCTTTGATATCTTATAGAAGTTGTTAGTATCCATAATGAGTGACAATGAATTAGTACGCAGTATTCCCCTTGAAAGAGAAATAATCTATAAGATTATGAAAAGCAATTGATTAGATTCCTGAAATGATCACATGCGACTATTTTAATTACTTTATCTGTGCTGGGAATTAAGTAGAACTTTAAATATAAGATGTCTATTGAGCTCCATAATGATATGCAGAAGTTACCCGACTTTTGTGGAATCAATAATTTTTATATTTCTAGACATTCTGTTAATTAATACAACCCAAATGTTGAGTATTTTTTAGCTTTTGACTGATTGTGGGGTTTCGAACAAACTAATAAATTTTTCTAGGAATCTCTCGGTAATATCTTAAAGGGACAAAATATAATTATTTACCAGGATTTTATTGATTAAGATCGCTTCAAGAATAGACAATAAAAACATCAATAAACTTTTTATACATCCATTTGCTTAACATTTTATCTCATAAAAATGAGATATGGTAAATGAAGTATGTACTAAAATTATTGTAAATAAAAAACATTCGATGAATTCTGGTTGGACTATGGGATTGTTATTAATGCAATGAGTATGGGATATTGGAGCCGTAATCTGTTAATCCAGTGTCAATGTATTGTAATACCATATTATATTAAATAATAAATTACCAGAACAGCTTCGAGAACCGAGGTTGAAACATAATTATTCATTTCAGCTCACCCACACATAAACAATAGGGAGAGAGAGAAAGATAGATAGCATTAAACTTCCCTAAACTGACGATTAATTACATTACAATTCCAAAGTGCATTAATAATATATTTAAAACGTTGTACAATAAGCATTTTAACTATTTTCATTTCATAAGTGTATGATATTACTTTTAATGAATCAAATATTACAATAAAACTTTGAATGAATGCTATTCAAGTAAATTTTTGATCGAATATGCATCATTTTGAATCCTTGAATCGAAATTAAATTTTATATTTTGATATATTTTTCAATTATTTGATTAAAATGAATTTTATTAATAGACATATGTCTTATTATAAGAATACGTCATGATATTGAACGCATCCCAAAAAATACATATAATTATGTTTCATATTAACATCACATTAGAACATGTCCATGAAAGAAAATGAACACATTTTTTTCAAAAAAACATACACATAACAATGAACTTCTTATAATTTTTTTTAAAACACATATACACCAGTAATAACTTTTTTAATGCACATCTTCCTTCCTGTATATACTCATGAAAAAAAATTACAAACAAATAATGGGGATTATACATCTCGTCAAAAATATCAAAATGCAAAATTTAATGCCTTTATTCTCTATAAACAATTCAAACAACGTACTGAGAATGCTTTAATACATTAAATATTATTTAAATTTTTTCTTATGTATATAAATATACTATACTTTATTTATCCTGCGGGAAATAAACACTTATAACTGCATCACCTTGTTCTTTTCTTTATAATTAATTAGTTTCTTTCGCAGTTTTGTTTAATAAATATGCGTAATTTATGCGTATATAAAAGAAAAAGGTTCCTTGAGAGGAAAGTTTCTCTGATAAATGATTCGTAGAAGGAATTTAAAGAGATTATTGGATCAATAGTGGTTGTACTATACTCCAACAATATCGGAACAATAGTGGAATGGGGTTTTACACGCATTTCCCTTTAACTAATCTGTGCGAACTGCTTAACCACAATGATTGGTATGAAAACCTCGTCTTGTGAAAGAACCATGGTATATCTAAGAAGAGAAATATAGTAAATAGGAGAGAAATATTATATTGAGAAGATATTAGAGGAAGTCATAGGAACGCTATTGTAGACAAAGCAACGGTAAGAAAGTAATCAGAGCTCAAATACTTGAATCAAAACCAATTTTTTGAACGGGTTCCTTTTTTTAAAAAAAAAGTCTACTTGAAACAGATGCATTAATTTGAAGTCTAACTATTAGACTCTGTAAGATAGGTAAATGTATATCTTGATTATAATATTTAGTTGAGAAGAGTACGATAAATCCTCCACGTATATTTAAATTACTTTTATAGTGATTATTCTACGTCTTAAATAAATCCGTTAAGCATTTTGGGCTGATCTTCACTGAATAATTATGCCTAATACTCCTAACGACGCAATTTCGTCATTACACTACTAGTTGCTGGCTATTGTGCCTCCTAATTTGGAATTCGGTCAGATGACGGAAGTAACATATCAATTGCCACCTCACTCGTCGAATTTCTACACCATACTGTAAGGAGACTTTAAACCCCATTTCGTTTTAACGTACAGAAGCCCTCCATTAGTGCGCACAATGGCCTTAGATACAATCAGGACTATTGATTGCAACACCTTAGCTGGCTTACCAGTAAATTGCGAACCTTAGCCTCAAAATGTAACCAGTAATTCGGTAAATTATGTACATAACTATCACATATTTTTTTCATACGACAACTGCCATTACGTTACTCATGAAAGAGAAATTAACTTATTGATTAAAACAAAAACAGAGATACAATATAATAAACCAAATCTGGCACAAGAAATAGACATAAAATAAAAAAATAAAATTATTTAAAAAACGAGTATTTTGAACCGGAAAATATAGGGTAGGGGGATTTACATTCAAATAGTGTACGAGTCTTTAGTAATCATTAAACAAATAAACGTAGAATATGACAGAGCTTTTACTATGTCGGAATTATTTTGAATAAGAATTAGATCAAAATTAGGAGACTAAAGCGTTGATGAATAGTATTTCTTATATTCATATTTTTCTAAAAAGGAATAGATTTGAACTTAATTATAAATTTCATAATTATTTTCATTGTGAAAAAGTGTTCATGTTAAAGTATAACTAATTATTTGTTACAAAATTGATGAATTTATGTTATTATAGTTATTTATATTTGGAATACAATTTATTTTCATATACATTTATTTGTCACAGTATGCAAGAATCAAATATAGTGTCTAATTATTATGGATTTTTTTTTAATTTCTTGGCTTAAAGAATTTCCGGTAATTAACCGATATATCGGTGTTGTTTGAAAATTTTACCGAATTGCTGGTTATATTACAAGTCGGTAAATTTGCAATCATTTAACCAGGACATCATATGTTAATCATCACACACCTTAAGCTATCATAATACCGTGGCTGTATAACATATCAAAACGAATAACTTTGGTTAACCTTGATCGTAATTATATAGCACTCTGAAGGTTAAAAAGTACGGCTGATGCGAGCTCATTACAGATGTTCTTTTCAATAATGATTACACAAATGATATTTTGAATTTTTTCTGGAATGTGCAATTATGGAAATTTTTGTTTGAGAGTAAAATTAAATTATGTTGGCAATTTTGGAGAAAAAGACAAGAAAACTTTTAAATCTGGAGTACTTTCAAGCGGTAATTGTAATTAATATCGAAAAAAAGACAATTCAAGCAACCAAATCAACACCAAATAAAAAGTTACTATAACTGTGAAATATATATGTATATTTATGAATGTGGTTAATTTAAACAACAAACTCTGTTATAAATATATTCTTAAGGAATTTCGAGTTACTTCTTTTAAAGATAAGTTTAAAAATTAAAATTAGGCTAATTCATGTGGACCCTATAAATAATTCAGAAATCATCCGCATCGCGAAGTTAAAACTTTTAATCTAAAAATACTGCATAGAATAGTTCAATTGTTTCTCTTAAAATACGAAGAATTAATCTGGAATAAA
The DNA here is from genome assembly GCA_019974015.1 of Nephila pilipes. Taxonomy (NCBI): domain Eukaryota; kingdom Metazoa; phylum Arthropoda; class Arachnida; order Araneae; family Nephilidae; genus Nephila; species Nephila pilipes. The sequence goes on from BMAW01022834.1 coordinate 520,778, forward strand.
TTGAGATTCTTTATAGCCTTAAGCTGAACTTTTAAGTGAATTATCTTGTTTGTTCAATAGATTTATGTAGCATTTTGTTCTCTCCCGCTTTGCATTTGACTTTTATAAAAATAATTATATTTCTTTCATAAATCTTTAACATATTTGGTATTTCTAATATTTGGAGGAATAATGAAATCAATGATAATTATCTCTTGTATCCTGAGAATTATTCAGAAATATTATACAACCTACTTTGACAAGCATTTAGGTATGATAGATAGAATGAAAAGACCACTTTACAGGCCTGGACAATAAAATTTTGAGCAGATGAAAATACCCTTTGTTTCATTTTAATACGACATTTCAAAACTTTGTGTCCACATACAATGACCATTTCACGCATTATGATTTGTAATCAGTGTGAAAGCTCAGCTAATTAGCAGGATTAACGAACGATCAAAGTTTGTTTACTTCCATTTCCATGTTGGTTTGTCCACCTAATGAATGTTTTGACGTCATTTACTTTCAAGGATTACACTTTACTCTTTCATGTAGAGGTATATTTGTTAGCTTCTAAAAGCATAAGTTTTAACTCAAATATGTTATTTGGCAATGGATCGTATCTAATTTAAAACATTGAATCCTTTCTGTTATTCATATTGGTTTTGAACATCATTAGTGCTAAGTCATATTTATAAGATAATGTTCAGTGGTATTTCATTAATTTTAAATATTTTACTAAAATGAATTCTTGCATTTTTCAATTTATTCTAGCTTATTCTATTTTTTTTTTTATAAATTATTATTTTTAATAAAAATAATTATATTGATAGGAGTTATAGCACAGTATTATTTTATTATAATCTGTAAGACTTAAATATATCCCAAACATTTTGTAAAACCTTATGATTACTTCAATGATTTTTAAAAGCACCAATATATGAACTAAAAAAAAAATTTTATTCAAAGGAAAATGTAAAAATCAAGCAAAAGCAACTACCGTTTATACACATACACGAAAAGCGGTATGGATTTATAATTTTAATTATGAATACAGTTTCATAGATATGTGAAATTCTAAGGTTATTTTGTATTTAAAGTGTTATCTTTTGTTTAAATGTAGTTTATGATTCAGATAATTTATGTAAATACCATTCTGCTTTTATAAATAAATATGCATTGCTGAATAATTTATTTTTTAAAATGTGTGACCAACAAGTTAAATTGATTCAAAATTATATTTCAACTTTCAAAACCAGATCAATTTTATATTTCAATCCAAAAGATCTGAAATGCTTCGTTAAGCCTAAGAATTGTCTTGTGTACCTTAATCCTTTGTGCTTGTGTATGTTGTTTAAGAAATGTGATATATCTTCATCTAAAGTATTTAAAATTTTGTTTGCAAATTTTTTATTTGCTCTTTTGAATCTTCTTGGAAAGAAGGTTTATTTTTCATATATGTGACATAATTTTTTAGTTGTAGATTTCTGTACACCTTTGTTTAGTTAAAATTTCTATATTCTGCATTTTTCTAAGAAAATAATAAAAGCAATGTTTCATTTCAAATAATATGTGGTGTTCGTTAATGCATTTGAAAACTGGGTTTGGAAAGAAAAAAATCAATAAGCATATTTATTAATACAGTGAGTCAGAGAGTAATTTATGTTGCACAAAAAGTTTTGAAAAACCTTTGGGGGAGACCTATTTCAATTTTTTTACAGTGTTCTACAGAAAAAATATTTTACGAATAAATAAAATTAATTTAAAGATTCCACTCAATAATTTATTTAATAACAACTAAAATAAATTTAACAAAACAATAGTTTGCAACAAAATCGTCTCTATATAAGGAATAAGAGTAGGATTTTCGTAAATTACTGCACAAAAGAAACTAAATGCATTGAGAATTAAAAGAAAGAACTACGCTAAGGCCTTACAAAAATATAGGATTTTTACTTTAAAATAATGAAATATCTGTAACTTTTCTGTTTTAAAGTTAATGCTAAAGATTTATAATGGAAGCCATTAGCATGAGATTTTAATCCTAGTTTTTCATTAAAATAAATTTTTATGCGGCTAAGATCGGGGGTAGTGATGGTGAACTTAAATATTTCCAATTCTTCTTCTTATTAAATTTGTTTAGTGCATAAGTGAAGAAGTGTGGTACGGGCAGTCTTGATGATACTCCATTAGATTTCTAAAAACTTTCAAGTTATTGAAGCTCCCTTTGAGGCATTACCACTATTCCCGTGTTTTGTATTTAATTTTAATTCCTTCTTCACTCTTAAAAATACGTCTTTTTCCAAACTTTTTTCAACACACTTTCTACTAAGGATTATTTTTTTTCACACAACTCTTATAATTTACTTGAAAACATCTTTTTCTAAGACATAATGAATTCTGTTAGAAAAAATTCAGCACATAATAGACTCATATTTAATAGAATCGAACTTCCAAAATTAAATCTGCTTTTGATCAGTATTATTTGTCCTCTCCTACTTTTAGGATGTTTAGAAAATGAATGCGAGGATCTGAAAGAAAGACCCTTAAACATCGTGTTATGAATTTTAAAACAGTGAGATAAAATCTGAGATGGCGTGTGTGTGAATAAGGAATACATTTTATAAACATAAAACATTTTAAAATATTTAAATCAGAAACAACTAAGAGAATCAACCAAACAGTTACAGAAATAACCAAAAATCAAATAAAAAATACTTATGAAAATCAAACAAAAATTTACTTAAATAATCAAACTATTTAAAATTTAAGACTCTGAAACCTTAAATAATTATAACAAACTATTTAAGAATCAAGCAATTTAAAACGCCGCAAAATAACTCAAAAACTAAAATTTAGAAAAACTCAGATATTATAAATAATATTGTTTCTTATTTTGGAATGGAATAATGTGTGTTTATACTGTAAATTACAGATCTAACCATATAACTTCAGTGAATTACTTTGTAACAAGATGGCTATAAACCAAAAATCAAAAACCACAGCAAAACCGCAACCACAGGAAAAAGAAAGAAAATAAACATAGGAAACATTAATTAACTCTTAAAAATGCCAATACCATAAACAAATTCATCATATCAATCATAAATTAATACACTGGTGTCTAAAACCCTTCATAATGTTTATATATATATAACAGGGTAATTTCTACAGATGACATAGACTCTTGTGTTGTCAGGATTAATTTTTGCCCTTGTAAAGATTTGCTCTGAGTCTTGCTAAAGGGGATATTATTGATCTGGATCAGTAAAGGTATATAATAAGGGGTTTAGTCAGAGTTTGGGTAAAAATTCAGCTCTTAGACCCACTGTTTGTATTAGTCATTATGATAACTATAAGGAAATTTCTGTGATTCATATTTCATGCTTCTTTGTAAGCAAGTATACACATTCATTGTCGTCTATTGCGATATGTTATTCACTATACCATTACTGACAGGGGCTGAGATGCATTGAAGATCATAGGAATTTCGTTTATTGTGGAGTTGTTCAAGTAGATCACATGTGGCTGGAGTGAAGTTAGTTACATCATTTTAATTGCTTTGGAGCAGATCTGGAGCCAGAGAAAATAACTAATCCATTAGTTGAAACTACAGCCAAGTTCATTAGATAAAGGAAAAGAACTTTCTTTGTTGCAGTTAGTTCACTTGCAATTTAGTATCTCATTGTAGTCTGTAACTCCTAGAGGTCACGTCTATTAGATGCTAAGTTAATAGAGGAATGCTTACGTAGAATTTTCCAGCAGGTGTGGTAGAAGGGAAATAAATTATACCTTGAGCAGAACAAAGGTAGAACTACGATCTCTATCGAGTTTATGACACTTTTCTTCTATGGATTGTGCACTTTCGACAGGATAGAAAGGTTCAGTGAATCAAACTTTGTTAAGTAAGTTGCGTTTCCGTTTCGTATTATTATCCATCGCGTTATCAGTTCAAGAATATTTTACGTCATCTAGTGATTCTAAATTACGAGGTCTCTTACTCATAACCCATTCTCCCTTTTCAGATCAAATAAAAATTAATCAATGTTCAGTACATATCATTTCTCTTTCGTATAATTATTCATTATGTTATCAGTTCAAGACTCTTTTATGCCCTGTAATAATTCTAAATTACGAGGTATCTTGCCAGCAATTAATGGTGTAGATGATAGAGATTATACTATCAAACTAAATGAAACACCATTGTTCCGAGCGTATAACATTCTGTATAAATTTTTCATCAAGTGATCATCAAGTTTATTGTCACCTCATCATGGTGCAAAATCAAGATAATCCTCACCAATAATCCGTTTCATGTCTCTTCTATAAGCTTGAATTCTCTGTAACTAAATCAAATTAATGCTGAGTGCTCAATGTATCCATTTCTTAGGATTTTTTTCCCCACTCACAACACACGATTCTTTTCAGCTATTTATTAGCATTGAGTGAAGTTCAAATTACTTCCAATTTACCTAAGAAGTACCAGTTTTTGTAACAAGGTAAAAAGTAATTTCTTTTGTCCCCGAGAGACAGTTTTTCGAGCGACAAAAACATGACATTTCGCTTTAACTCTTTTCTTTCCCTATTATTAGCGTTACGGTTTTAACAGAATCTTTCCATTACACATCTGTTCTTTTTAGTCTGTAGTCTTTGGATGGTTTTTGTATTTCCTTTGAATTTCAATAGAATTGCTTGCTAAATATAGATTCTTATAAGACGTTTCCTTTTCAGTTTTGGATTTGTTTAGATATGGTGGTGAAGATTACTACATAGAACAATAAAACAATATATATATTTCAACTTCAATGTTAAAGTAAGAAATCAGATAAATACTTTAAAATGATTTCAAGTTTTAGTAATTATCTATAATTGCTCTTTTTAAAATTAAAATGCAAGAAATTTTAAGAAAAACTTCGACTTTAGCTTATATATATTATTCAAGAATAGTTTAACAATGATTGTCCATTGAAGGATAAATTTTAAAATCATAACACACAAGACATTACTACAACTCTGTACGGTAATACATTCTAAAAATAAATTCAATCGAAACTTTTTTATGAAGAAATACATAAGGGTTTTCAACGTTATAATTCGAGTTTCTTGTGTATATATATATATTTTTTCAATTTGCCAGCAGCATGTATACACCTAAGTAAAAAAAAGTCATGGGATAGCAATATATAACTATTCTAAAAACAGCAGCATCGCGTAAAATATATAAATGGGCAGTGCATTCTTGGGCTTTCATTTGTACTCAAGCGTTTCATGTAAAAGGTTTCCTGCCGTGATTAAGGCCACGTGACTGGAATTAATAGACTTCGAATACAGAAGGCGAGTTGGCGCTAGACACATGTGGGGCATTCCATTTCGGAAATCGATAAAGTATTAAACATTCTTCGATCCCTAATGTAACGAGAAAAAGTAATTTCAGGCATTATCTCCCACCATGGACAAAGTAGTGGCAGATAACTTAAAACCTTTTAAAGGGTACTTAAGACCTTGACAAGCCATGCCAACGTACTGTCATCAGAATTACTAGAAAACACTGCTGTAAACTGTAAAAATAATACTGTAAAAACGTTACTAGGTTAAAGGAGACACAACTCCAGTTGACTAGATCTGATGGTAGGACTTGAATGTGATGCAAACCGTGCAAATCCGCGGACCCAAGTCGTCAACAAGATATTGGGTAAAATTATAGTAATTTCATAATGGTGTGGACTGTTTTAATATAGCATAGACTGGTGCCTCTGGTCAAACAGGAACAATCATTAACAGGAAGTTGTTACGTTCAGCAACATTTGCTGCCATTCAAGGACCACTTTCACAGATACGGAAGGCTATAAAGTCAGCATGACAGAATATTTTTTCAGTGACTTCAGACGATGCGCCAAGACTGATAGACGTTCAATTTGACTGGGCCCAAAGTCCTCCCGTTGACGTGGGGTGGAAGTTAGGAGAAGGGGCGCCAGCTCAGGTATTAATACAATCTAAACTAAAAAAAATCAGACTATGCGTTGAGTAAATGCCGTGAGAAGTTACTGCTCTTCACCGGCAAGGAAAAGTCTCGCACGATGTTTAGGAGGTATCCCATGACTTTTGGAAATTATATGCCCGCACACACACACACACACACACACACAA
>BMAW01022834.1:536422-547254 GCA_019974015.1 Nephila pilipes
ACTCTTTATTTATGAGTGATTATTTTATTTAAGAAGTGAATAAAATTAGCTCATGGGGATATTGTAAGAATAATCAATCAATAGGAAATAATTAATTTTTCCTTTCAAGCACCAGAATTGTTTCGTTATCTATACGAAAATATAAATAAATTACTTGCATAAACATTCAAAAATTAAAATTTGATGAAACTCGCATACATAGTTTTTTTTTGTACATATTAAATCAGTAGCTTTAAGTAAAAATGTAGTTAAAGCAATAAACGTAATTGTATGATTTTAGTACACTTTAAAAATTTATTTTAAATAGAATTTGTACGTTTTATTGTAAGATTTTTAAATTACTGGCTTTTTACTCTAATTTTGTATTATTTACATGTTTAATATGTATTCTTAAATATTATGTAATATAATATTTTCTGCAATTTAATGAGTTTTTTTAAATTATTACTTTGTTTTAAATTTTAATGTTATATAATTTTGATTTAGTTTTTCTATGTATGGTTTTGTAAATTTGTTGTATTTGCAATTTATTAATTTTAATTTTGGTTTTTGTTAAATATATTTTGTTATTTATGACTAATTAAAATTATATATATATATTGGAGCTGTTTATTGAATGTTAATGTTTTATTCATCTTATATTATTATCATTATCACAAATTAATCTAATTAATAATCATAGTGTCAAATCCAAAAGAACTCAAACAATGAGTAACTTTAAGCGAGAGAAGCTCTTTTCGATGAAAAAGTGCAATTTTTGTCATTATCACTTTCTCCCCTATCAAAACTTGAGAATAAGATATAATAAAAGATACCAGAAGTATCTCATTAAAGCCTCGATGTGAAGCCTCTGTTATTATCTAGTGATACGGACGGTTGCGTATCAATTTGCAGCGCAGGCGTCCCACAAGAGATACAACTTTATTGATTGAACCAGACTCTTGCTGTCTTAACATTAAATCGAAACTAATTCAACTCTAGACTGTGAGGAGTCTAGCGGTGTTTGCTTCCTATCACGGATGCCAGATGGCGCAACAAGCGGTCGTTTATCTTTCGAATTATTGAACTTTACTTTCTAAGACCATTTGTTTTTCTTAGAAAGAAAGGGAAACTGAAGTTACTAGAAAGCGCATGCGTGTGAAAATGCTAGACGTATTTGAACCCCCGAACTTATTTTCGCTTTGTGCATGATATATGGCGGGGGAGGGGGAGGAGATTGTCTGTGAACACCAGAATTAAAAACAAGTGAGAATGCACTCATTAATAACAACCTTTTTAATAGACTTCATTTGATGAATATATATATCTGTAGAATGCATTAGCATTTAACTCTTTAAAATTTGCAACTAATTTATTCACATCGCGTTTTAGTGTAAATATGTGTGCATCTTCACTTTTCATTAGATAAAAAATAAGCAGTAATAGTGTAATTACTTAAACTGAGTAAACCCTTCTTCGGGTTTCACTTATATTAATATGTTCAGTAAAATTCCTGATTCTGCAATTTTATCTTCAATGAAAAGTGTTCTTCGACTGATTTGTAATTTCAAATTTGTTGTCATTTTCACGCATAAATTTAATACTTCAACCTTTGAACTTTTGTGAATGCTTATGAAATTTGTTTGGAATCTGAAATTGTGCAATGCACGCCCAAAAGTATTTTATTTGCTTGGAAAATAATACATGAGTAGCTGTAAAGATAAATGATACTGTTGTTCGAACGAAATTTGCCCTTTTTTTTCCTTAAAAAATTAACCTCGAAACCCTTGTCTAGGTACTTAACCTCAAAAGATACAGTTTAAAAGAATCATTTACAACATAATAAGAAACGGTATTGAAAACATTATTTATAGTGAAAATGACAGCTAATACCCTGATGCATGCCCCGTACCTATTTTAACGAAGAACTATCGTCAATGTTTGCTTCATTCCCATCATACATCTTTCATTCAGAAAAAAATTCCTGTTCATGGAATTATTTCAGATTTTATAGAGCAAGTAAAGAACATAAGCTATACGTGTATTCAATAGAAATTAAAGGGACAAGTTTATGCAATTTTTGGGACGATTTTCTAAGCATAATATTGATAAAAAGTTTAAGAGATACTTCTACATTCCTTTAAATTTTTTACTTCACATATGTTCAATCCACTGTATATTAGAAAGGACGCCATGACAAATGATTTCAATTATACTCGGTAATTATTCTAATGAAATCAAATCCTTAGCCAATTTTATACATTGAAATAGGAAAGAAGTAATTCGTCTCGACTGTTCAGTTATATAACTCTTGATCTTCCTTTGTGAGGAAATTTGTAACTCATTCTCCATTAACTTAAATTCTTGTCACCGGTCTTGGAAATTTTGCATATTCATTGAAACTTAGCAGTAATTTCTGGCTGTTATCTATTCACCGGAATTTCACTATTCAAAAGAAACTGTGTCTTCAAGATTCTATTTGTAATATGTGCTTAACACATTATGAAGGAAGGTGATTTCAATCACAACATCATTTGAATTTAAAAAGGATTAGCTGCTTCAATCGAATGATATTAAATCGGTAATATTTTTTGAAATAGATCTTTAGTGAAGAAAAGAAAGTTTTGAAATGTTTTTTAAACTAATTTCAATATATATCTCTTTTTTTTCTATTCTTTATTTTCTTTTTTATTATGTTAAAAAATAATAATGAGGAACAAGCTCTGATAAGAAATACAACAGATAGTCGAGATTTATGCTTTTATATAGTATTTCTTAGCACTTATAAATATCTTTTAAAACAATTTCCACTGAAAATATGTAGAGCAAATATTTATGTATGTAAACCAACACTTCTATGTTGCAAAAGAGTAAGGAAAAAAACTAGGAATTAAAAAAATAATTTTTTCTTTGACCTGTAAGAAATTAAATGAAAAAGGTACTGAAAATGTCAGTTTATCATCAAGAAGTGAAGACTTTTCAATCCAGCTGAAAATTTTTGACTAAAAACTGAAGTGTTGTGCGCGATCATAAGTTAGATAGTTTGACAGTTGGAGTGTGCATAGCACTTCAGTTTTTAGTCATAAATTTTCAGCTGTATTGGAAAACCCTCACTTTCTTATTTATGATGATAAACTGTCATTTTCAGTACATTTTCATTTAAATTCTTACTGGTCGAAGAAAAAAATCATTTTTTACTTTTTAACTCTTTTGCCACATAGAAACGGTGGTTAAAAAATAACATATATACTATTATCATCTTTCTTTTGGCTTATCTTTTTAAAAAAATTTGAAGTTTATTTATTTTTTATTTGTAGGTTTTACAATTCAATATTTTATCGTAATCGAAACTGAGCTGATCAAAATTTCAAAGTCCCAACTTAACGGGATGTGTTTGAAAAATTTGAGCTGAACTGATAAGTAGTGCAAGGTTTTAAGTTCTTAAAAAATAGCTATTATGTCAATATGGATTTTTCTTCATTCCTGTTTCATTAAGTTCATTTTTAGACTTACTTAAATACTTTTGATGAATTCCCAAATTAGTCGCATGATATAAAAGTCAAATTAAAATTACATTTTTTGAGCCATGGAAAAATTGAATAAAAGGAAGAAATAATATATATATATATATATATATATATATATATATATATATATATATATATATATATATATATATATATATATATATATGTGTGTGTGTGTGTGTGTATAATCCAATAAAATAGAAAAGTCCATTAGTTTTCCTATGTGATATTTCTAAAAGCTTCTTAGTTTCTTATTTCATAAGATTTCTCTGAACTTCTTTATTATTTTATTTAGTTAAATTTCTGAAAGTTTTGTAATACCCTTATAGAGACAGTAAACGTTACTTTAAAATACATCCGTTATCTACCGAGCAATCTAAAACAGTATTTAAACAAGGAAAGGAAATAACAAAAAAGACTGAACGTTATTACGAGATATTAATCACGTCATGCATGTGAATTTACCCAAGATTCCATAATTAAATAACAGCAGAATAATTTTTTATTCGAGCACGTATTGATAAATGAGTTTCAAAGTTGCGTAGCGAAGATATATAATATTTACTTAATTTCAAATTTATCAACAGTTTTGACAGTTAAGAGTGTACTTTTTCTCATCCCATAAATTAATATTTACTTTAAAGCGTAGTTCCTCCAAGAAAAGTTAATTTCCACATAGCCACATTTTAGAAAAAAAAGGGAAAAGGAAGATCAAGACAGTCAATTTTTCTAATTCCTGTGAAAATAACTACTTTTCTTGAAATTTCTCATTTTTCGTGGCTGAAAGCTCAGGCATTGGTTTGGTGAGTATTAACTTCATAATATCATTTCAGGTTACTAAACATTTATCTCCCAACCTTGAAGTTTTGCTACACGAAACAAAAAAGTCTTCAAGTATCCAAAGAGCCCTTTTAAGGTGTAAGTAAATCTCTAAGTTTTACATTTTTAAGAATTAAAATAATGACATGTTACAAAATCATATTTTTTGTTAATTTTTATTATACGATATTTTGTATTTATACACATTTATCACCTCCTATATTTAACAAAAATGGAATTTATTTAAACAATATGTTTACTCTCAAGTTCTAAACGGCCGCTGAGGTTGAACGGTCATGGCCACGAGCTCATGACCGGCGTTGTTTTAGTCGCAAGTTCAAGTCCTGATGCTACGTAAGACTAGTCGCATAGTGGGTCTAATGTACTTTAAATCTGTCGAGAGATGAAGTTTTCATTTTAGGAGAGTGGGATGCAAGCTCAGGTATTGGCCTCGTTATTTGACAGAGGTTCAAAATTACGAGATCCATTGCCAGTACGCCTAGAGTCGCTTCTAAAAACCACTTTAATAATCAATCATCACTTCAAATTCTGTATTTCTTGAAAATTTTAAAAAAGTTGCTAAATCACATCAACAGCTGTATGTAATGTTAGTATAAATTCTGATAATTAAAGAAGCTGTAACGTTCCTTTATTATTTCCTTCACTTTCTCTTTTTAATCTTATATAAAACTAATTTGAAGCAAAAATTCCATTGAATAGAAAGTCACTCATAAATGATAACCAATTTATTTTATTCAGATATATGAATAATCAACACTTATCTCTAATCTACTCTGTCTGCGGTAATAGTTTCTATAAGAGTCTGAAAGAGTGTTTAATACAATAATCTAGTGTTTATCTTACCGAACAAATCGGGATTTGAGTACTCGACCCTATATATATCTTTCAGGACTTTGATCTGATAATTTCTCACGCTTGGCTAGGTGGTTCCTATTGCTTCGTTTATAGCTTCTACTTCAATGTCCACCACAAATTAAAATTCATCTAAACTCCCAGCCTCAGTATTAAAACATTCGCTGTTTGTTAATGAAATTTATCATTCCTGTTTAGAACAATTTGTTAATTTTAATCCAACCTACATAATTCACATGCCATCTATTGGAAGAGATATTCAATTCAATCAAATTCATTAAAAATTTGTATGCAAAGTCTTGCAAAGAACAGATTTAGTCACCCAAGGTGCGCTTCATTTTGTAATTATTATAAAATTACGCAATTAAATATAAGAATTAAAGTAAACGATGAAATATCGAGAAATGGATAACAGTAAACTTTTCCGATATTAAAATTAAAGCAATCGATAAAAAATTAAAATAATTAAAATTATTAAATTGAATATATTTAATTTAAATGTAACTAAAACTGAAGCAAACGATAAGAAATTGAAAAGTGATCTGGTGCTCTAAAACGCATTACCTAAAACTGTAGCCCCTTGGGTGGCTAAATTTCCTCGAAGTGTAAGTTGAAGGTAGTTAGAATCCCAATAGAATCTACGCTATGATGTAAACTAAATTAAATTCAAAAGTTGTTATTTGGTAGTGAAATAGAAACAACTAAAACTATTTGCATAGATGCAATACATTATAGCATTTTATCGAATTAGCAAATAAAAAAAAAAAAAAAAAAAGAATAAATTTTTCAATTCTAGGAATAAGGGCTTAAATTTAGTTTGCTCTTTGAAATATATTTTATGAAATGAAATTCTGATATGTACAACTTTGTAACACTTGCTTTAACAATAATACAGTTCCCAATACGTGTAATTAAATTTAAGGTAGATATAATTAAAATAGAAAGAACCTTTTCAACCACTTAATAATGAGTTCCTTATAATTAATTATTATGAAATAAACCCAAAATTTTGAAATTTAAATGCAAAAAAGCTTTGGCATAAAAATCTATTGTAATCTGAAACTTTCCAGCTTTCATACTATGAGGATTGAAGTTTTCATCATCTGTTTACTCTATTTCGTTATAGGAGAATGGTTCAGAAAGTACTTGTATTTGAAGACAGAGGGAGAGATAGAATTATTAAGGTAAACTGCTGTTACCATTGGGTGCTGTCATCTGTTAAATAGAACCGAAACAAATTAGACATTGATTCATAAATTACTTTTGATTTGGTAGTCATTTGCTGCCAATTCAAAATTTGATTGCTGCTGCGTCGAGTTGTCGACGTCATTTTGCGACGAGCTCTCTCAGTCTATGAGACCTGATTTCATCAATATACGCCAGAAAACCAGCAGCAATCAAAACAATGAGTTGCTTCCGGTGAACCTTTTCCAATTTAGACGAGGTTGATCTCATCGAACCGAAAAGTTAGGACGAAGAATTTGTGAGAAGAGAAAGGCGTACGATCACTAATATGAGTAACTGAGACATAGTGAGTCATGATGCTTACTAAAAACAAACCATTTTCGTGCTGCGAAACCATGTGTTCATACCATGTTCGTGTTCAAACCATGCTACGAGTACCATCTCTTGGATTTTAGAAGGACTTATTGAATGTGTGATCCACGTTATCTGATTTTCAATAACATAAGCTAATCGTAATAACGGATTTCAAAATGTAATTTAAAAATTATAAAATTTGTTAATTTTTATTATAATGTTTTACTTTTCCTGATTTAGATATTTTTTTTTATAAAATTCTGAAGTAAAGAGTATCGAAAATAATTTTTAAAAAGTATTTTCTTTTTAAAACATGCTTAATTTCTAAAAGCATCTTACTCGAAATAGTGAAATGCAACACGTTATTCAGAAAAATAGTTTATCAATAATTACCATTAATTGAAAATAATACTCACGTACTGTTTCAAAAAAGATGGGTTTTTTTTACGATACGAAAAATCATAACAATCATTGACAACTGTATGTGGCGCCAAAGAAAGGACTTAAAACGATCTAATCAAGCGAGAAACATCTGTGTGTAACATGCAAACAAGATTTCTTATTGGTTGATAAGTTACAGAAAAATAGTCATATAATGGCCATCACATTTATGGCTTAAATGTAACAATAAATTTTGTATTTTCATCTCCATATATACAAATAAGGAATCTAGAGATATACTTATACAGCATGAAATTGTTTTTTTTTTCGCATGAAAATAACTCGTGTGTTTGTCCTACGCGAGTAAATTGAAAACTAAATTATTTTTAAGATATGTCATTAAAATACTAGATCAATAACAAAAACTTCCTTTCACAACTTTATGAAGCAAAATATTATATTTAATTATAAAATATTTGATTTGAAATTTGGATTTAACTGTTTAAAAATTTTATTATTTAAGCAAATTTTACTCTACAAATATGCCTTTCATCTTTCAAATTTTATTTTGTTAAAATATTTCTCAAGGCTTGAAATAAGAATTTTTATTAAATAATAAACGTTTGTAAATGCAAACATAAAAAAATCCAATAAATATTTTTAATATAAAAAATTCTATTGGTCCAAAAGATTTTTACAAACTCTAAAATATTGCTAAGTATATCGACAATAAACACGGTTACAATTCGAGAGTTACATATTTGAAACTTTGAATGATGTCTTTATGTTAGCAGTTATTTCCTCAGCATGTGGCTGAACACATAGCTTGTAACAGAATTCTAGAAAAAATAAATTAGTAATGATGAATATAAAAATTTAAAAAGACTACTGATTATTACTATTACTAGACAAGACTATTTATATGTGTGTTATTAAAAGAGTAACTTACACAAAAGTGAATCTATAAGTAGGTAAAAAGACTGAAAGAGGAAAAAAATTGATATAAACAAAATATTGTTTCAATAAAGGAAATATTACTTTTGCCAAACACACACACACGAGGGGAAATGAAAATTGGAAAAATTTAGAGAAAATATCACACAATATTGATTCGATATATTATCATTACAGTAAATGAATTATTCTTTTTCCTCGAAAATAAAAGTTAAATCGTCCTTACACATCCTCAAAATATTTGAATAAAATGCCTTTACTATAATAAAGTCACCCGTCTTGTTCCAAAATCTGTATTCAATCCTACAGAAAATTCAATCCTTGAAATATGTATGTTAAATAAATTTCAATATAAAATATTATTTTACTCTTGTAATGTATTTTCAATAAACAAAGAAACTGTTACAGAAGCATTCAAAGAAAGATATCTTAAAATTAATGAAAATTAATGAAAGAACGAAGAAGGACTGCGGAGAAAAAGAAGAATGTAAATGAAATCTTAATGATAGTTGTTTTACAAAGAAGTCTACCTTTAGAATCAAAGTGTTCTGTGGTAATTTAGAGGAAAGTTAATGAGACATACGTAATAAAAAAATAACTATTTTTATTGAAACTTTAATTACATTTCTGTAATTGGAGTTCTGAAACATGCAAATAACATGACTCAACAAGAAGTCACGGACTCAGTTTGGTCTCTCCCTCTCATATCAAATTACTGTAAAAACTCCTATTTCACAGATACTGCGTTTGCGTAAATAAACTCTATTTCCTAAGATATTCTTGTTAGCTCTTAACGGATTGTCAGTGGAACTTTCAGCCGAAAGTATAGCGTGTTACAAAAAGAATTCATCCGAACGAAGAATCATAAAGCAGAAGGAATAGAATCACGAAGATGAAAAGAGAATCTTTCGGATTCTGACGGATTTTCACTCTTCGTCATAACTTTTTTCCCCTTTTTTCTTTAACAGCCTTTGGGCCCCATTAACTATTTTTCTTTTCTACCTCTATACTTGCGCAACTGCTGTGTCAAATCGAAAGGTCTCAAAAAAGGTATTATATTTTTTCAAGTACTGTTACAATTGAATCGATTATGACAACGTGATGAAAGTATTATATTCTTCCGATGCAGAATGATTATATCTTTTAATTAGGTTTAATTAAGAAGAGGCGTATATGAAAACGCACATAACATTTTGATAATTGGATAACTTTTCACGTTAAGCTTTAGGCTATGGGAGTTTACACAGCAAAATGTCTTTTGTGCAAGATTTAATTACTAATCGCAATGTTTCTGAGAGAAACGAATAAACGGAGAAATCTTTTCTCCCGTAAAATTTTGTTTAAGTAAGAATGCGTGCGTTACAGTCTGTTCCCTTGAATGATTAAAACGACAGCTTGCCTATAGGCATATAATAATTAGATGGATATCTCAAGGAAAGCTTTAATGACATTATTAGAAAGCAACATACAAATCCATCGTATTTAACAGTTTATTAAAGACCGAAATAACTCCCACGCAAATTATATCCGCTATTCTGCAAAGACTGCCGTAATATCTGTTAAAATATTAATCTTGTAAGAGCTTTGTTAGCTAAATTTATTTGTATAGTGAATGGTTTTAATATTACTATTCAATTTTTGTCATGAACTTAAGTTTTTTCACATTTAAATTCAATAGAATCTTTTTATGTACGTTTTAGTACATTAGACTTAATGATTTATAATTTCTATAGGTCATTCTTAATAATCTAACAAAACCATTAAGTTCTATAATCAAAAGTTTGGCAATAGAAATGGAATCTAGTGCAAAAATAAGAATTCTTTATGAAAGAGCTCTGAATATAATGAAATACTGCAAATATATTCGCTATTAATTTTAAAGTTTTAGACCACTTTACATTACAAAAGGATTTGAGATTAGATAGGAAGTATTACGTGAAGCTTAAGGAACAGGCTGATTTTTTACAAGTATATTTAAATGCGAAGCTACCAGGGAAAAGGCGTAATATTAATTATTATTGTGATGCATTTACTCTTTTTAAAGTCTTTACTGTCTCCAACCATATGAGTGTTACTTTAAGTCGTTTATTACAATCAGATGTCTGATGTGTATGCTACTGGAATAAATTATGCCATTCCGACTTGAATTCGTGAATAACGATGAAAATGCTCTAATATAGATACTCAACTGTAGGTTAAGAAAAAAAAATTAACTAATGACGGAGTTTGAGGAATATAAGAATAAAAGGAAATAAATGATTTTATAAGACTTTCATCATCTACAACATGTTCATGAAAATACAACATATTCTTGTCTAGAAATTTAAGAAATTAGTTACATTTATACAAAATGGCGTACAAAATATGGATCACAACTTTTTTATACATCTTTTTAGTTTGAGTAACTTTGATATGAATCGGTAAATGTATTTGAAAATAAAATTTTTAAAAATATTTTTATTTAATTTAAAGCAAGCTGACATTCCTGAATAAATTTACTACATGATAACGATAACTTAATTTCATGTACAATCAAACAAGAAATTTCTTACAGGAAACATTTAATTAAAGTATTTGTTTCTAAAAGTAATAATGAAGACGGTAGCTAAGCAAAAACAAGATATTTTTGCTTTTAATACTTTTCATCTGCTGTTGTTATAATTTTCCTCTATATTTTAAGAATATTCTTACGTTTTCACCTTTTTCATAGATTTTTCCTCTCTCCCTCTATATGTGTGAGTATGTATATATATATATATA
>BMAW01022834.1:568239-630739 GCA_019974015.1 Nephila pilipes
TCATTACTTCGTTCTACCTTTTAAGATTAGAAGCTATTTTTAATATTATTTAATTATGATTGTATATCAATCACTCCT
This sequence comes from Nephila pilipes, assembly GCA_019974015.1. Lineage (NCBI taxonomy): Eukaryota > Metazoa > Arthropoda > Arachnida > Araneae > Nephilidae > Nephila > Nephila pilipes. The sequence continues at coordinate 568,318 of BMAW01022834.1, forward strand.
AGGTATGATAATAGTTTACTGGAATAAAGAAATTTTTATTTTTAAGAACTAAAAACTTATGATTAAAATGCCTATATAATGTTTTTATCGCTAGTAAGAAAAAATAATATTTTAAAAAATGGGCTCATGTGTAGATAGTCACTTGTATCTTTCAAGGAATTAAGTCAATAAGCATAATTGCTCCAAAGAGGATATTAATAACACACACACATATTTAAATATATATATATATATATATATATATATATATATATATATATATATATATATATATATATATATTTAAATAAGTGTGTGTGTGTTATAAGTTTTTATATATATAACAAAATTTCGTATCACTTTGTACTACCTTTTTTAGATTTATCGACAGATGTACGTTTTTTAACCACGAAATTAAATTTATCATTCACCAACAATGTAAGTAGAATATTCTTCTTATGAAGTATATCTCAAAGTTTAATCTAAAGTGCAATAAATAATGCACTTTTTTTTCTTTTCAAATTTATTTATTTAATTTTTGCTGTTTTCGCAATTCATTGACAGTTATAACTAGTCTATATAAAAAATATTCTTTTTAAACTGCTAATATAAATATTAACGTTAATGTAACACATGGTCATTAAAATAAACCAAGTAGTTTCTTTGAATGTTAAAACAAGATATTTATGATTCGAACAGAGCACCTAACGGTAATTTTCTGCTTATTCATATATGTGATAGATATTCCACACGAATAAACTGTATTTAATATATGCGTTATTATAAATTTGCTAGAGCTTAGAAGAAAGAATGAGCTACAGCAATCTTTATTTCTTAATAGTATTTAATTATTTTGTCTGCATTTAATTCTTTGATTCTCAGAAACAAGTTTTTATAACAGTGTCTCAAAATAACTTAAAACTATTTTAATGCTCTTATTTCCTGACCAAATTTTACTTCATTCGTATAAATAAATTCATATATGGAAAACAAAATTATGTGTGGGTATATCGGTAAAGTTTCTCTTAATTCAACTATTTTAAATTTAAAAAACACAAGAAACCCTTACCTAAATTCACCTTTTCTCATATATAGTTTGATCCGAAAAACAAAAAATAAATTTGAATTGTAAACTTAACTAATTTTTCAGAATAATGGTAAATACAACTTTGTTCGTCACTGATTTATATTTAACTGAGTAAAAGAATTAGTAACGACAATATAATAGGCAAGAATTTAATATTACCACACATCTTCCACCTACAATATACAAGGTTATTCAAAATGATTCATCCCATTATCCGATATCAAAATTCCATATTTTCAAAAATAAACAATATAAAATGCAAAGCAATTCATGAATACAAAGGAAAACTTTGTAATTCGTTCATTGTCAAAAATAGACGGCCTTTGTGTGTTCTTCTTGAAGCTTCCTGAAATATGTTTTGGAAGTTTCATGGAGCTTCCTCGCAGAGGGATTGGTTGCAGTGGATTAGATACCTTGATGTTACACAGCTGGCCACCTAAGTCACCAGATATGGCTCCATGTAAAAGATAAAGAGTATGCACCTTCATTACCCACAAACTTATTTGATCATAAGAATAGATTTCTGCTGCTGTGAAATCAATTACCACTGACTCTTCACAACGTGTTTGGCAGGAAACAAACTATTGAAAAAAAAAATTTCTATATTTTCCTTTTGCTTTAATGTATTACTTGTTCTGTGCCGTTTTATTGGAAACGAACGAACACCTTACATAACCTCTGCATATACATATATATATATATATATATATATACATATATCATATCATATATATATATATATATATATAGTATAAAATATATATATATATATAGTTAGCATACATATAATATATATATATATATAATATATATATATATATATATCATATATATATAATATATATATATATATATATATATATATATATTTATATATTTTTATATTTGTTTAACAATTTATTTTAAGCACATAACGCGTTATATCTTTTTTTGAAGAATAGAAGATATTTCGAGATTAAAAGACTCTTAAAAAGGGGGGATAAATTCATATTTCAGTCGCAGTTTTTTTTTAAGTCCTTTTGGGAATATATAAAGGTTAGATAACTACATTATAACTTCATTTATATAATTAAATTACACGAATACAAATTAACTTAAATAATTTGTTTGACAAAGCTCCATGAAATATATTGAGTTAACTTGCCGAAACCTTTTAAAAGAATATCCGATAAAATCGTTTTGGATAAATTTTTAACGCATGCGAAAACTGTTTTATTATAAACGAGTTGAAAATTATTATCTACAAAAGGGTGCAAATTCTTAAAAATTCTTGCTGAGGAGATAAACCTTTTTAAATATGCATTATACAAATATGTATAGATAGTTTCACTGTAAGGCAAGGTAAACAAGTTTTAGGATTATATGAATCAAGAAAAATAGAAGGAAAAAGTGATTTAACTCCTCCCTCAACAGGGTAATCGTATGCTCTCTAAAATTATTACCTTTTCTATATCGACCCAAAAAGAACTTTGTGTAAAGTAAAGAATAAACTTATGCATACGAATTTTCCTTTCTTCTGTTATCTTTTATAAAATACTTCATTTAGGTCCATTGAGGAATATAATTAATTTGAGAAAAATCTTAACATCAATTAAAATGTTCTATAACTGTCATGGATAACGCGTACAAAGAAAAATGTCTACATAATTAATTATATTCCTGAATGTTACCTCTTTCCTTCTTGTTTGAACTATTTATCCCTATCTTAAAGTAGCAGTATGTAATAAAACGTTTTGTAAGCAACAGGTCTTTGTGTGGGGCTACAATTTAAGTGGTTAAATAAACTATATGAGATATTTTTAAATTTCTTTCATTTGTGTACTTTTATTCGAAAGTTTTTAAGAATATTCTCTCTCGCTTAAAAATATTTCGTTTAAAAGGTTTGAGTTGATTAGAATAAGATTTAATTTGTAATGTTAATTTTTGAAGAACAAAAATTAATTTAAAATGTTCGTCAAACAAAAAGATTAAATTAACGATAAATGTATTTACGTTAAAAGGATTTTAAGAAATGTCTAAATGCTAGTTTCATTCTAGCATCTCTTGATGTATTTGCTCTCTGTAAATGGCTTTTGATGATTTTGTACAGTTACATTAAGTTTTTTTTTATTTATTTATTAAGTTTTAAACGAAAAACACCCTTCAGTTCTTTCCAGAGAAATAATCTGATATATGTATTCCACTCGCAAAAGACATAACCACAAAAAGACAAAAATGTATTCACTGTTGACGTGTTGCATGTATACTATCAAGATTTTCTCCGTCTTTCTGTAAGGTGACTTAGAGCAGAAAAAGTAAGAGATAAAAACTGACACAATTTAAAATCTTGTTTATGTGAATAAAATAAGAATACCTGCCAAATAAATACTAGTGCCGTTGGATTTTCTGTGCCTATATTTTCTATTTGAAAGTACTATATTTTGTAGAATATTTCTTGTTTTTGAAGATATTTTTCTTAAAATAGCATACAGGATATATTAACTAAGAGATATAGTTACAAAAAATATGTTGCTTGACTTTTTAGTCTTTATATTTGTTTGTGTTAGTCAACTTAATATTATTGAGTCTCTTTATATATAATAATATCTAATGGACTATGAGTTGCATTTTATTTCTATATTTGGCTACTTTAACTGATATTTCTAGCGGTAACTGTTACTTAGATTTCTGAGGTTGATATTCATTACAACTATGGTACATAAAGTAGCTACAGAATGTATTTTACACATGAGAAAAATCAGTAATTTTTTTTCTCTTGAAGTTTATTTTATTCTTCGGCTGTGCCTTAGATGTACACTGATAGTAAAATTTCTAAAATGACTGCATAAAAATGTCAAAAAGTACTTATTTAACAAAATTTAAAGTTTCTATTGTGTTGTTGACAATTTGAGGCCATGACCGTGTCTCTGATGTTTAAATTTCAAATATTCTTTTTAGAATCATGTTAAAAAAATTATTTTCCCCATGCTATCATCTACTCCAGATAGTAGCATTCCGACAATTTGCTTTGGGTTTTGGGCATTAAAATTTGACAGCACATAATAATCATTCATTCGCGATTCATGTTTTTCAGATATGCATATACTTTTATTAATGCAACAAGTATTGTTATTATTATTGGTGTTTTCTTCGCAACTAAGCTTCTCATTCCCTACGTTTTATATTTTAAGTGTCCAAAAATGTACAAATAAGAAATTACATACCGTCTCTGATTTCGTAGAATATAGTTTTCCGTTTCAAAATCAGTATATATATATATATATATTATTATTATTTACTTCCATTTATATGAAAAATTAACTAGTACTTATATATTTTATGGGTTGTTTTTTTATCTGATGCCGAATGCTTTCAAAGTAAGTTACAAAATCCTCATAAGGGATTACTGCTACTTTAAGTAAGTTATTTCATCTTATCATTGAAGCATTTGCGTACCGCTAATGAAAATAACATTTTAACAAATAATTTAGTCTTCGATTAATAATTTTTATTATTAATAGTAGTATTGTTATTATTATTGGTGTTTTCTTCGCAACTAAGCTTCTCATTCCCTACGTTTCATATTTTAAGTGTCCAAAAATGTACAAATAAGAAATTACATACCGTCTCTGATTTCATAGAATATAGTTTTCCGTTTCAAAATCAGTATATATATATATATATATTATTTACTTCCATTTATATGAAAAATTAACTAGTACTTATATATTTTATGGGTTGTTGTTTTTTTATCTGATGCCGAATGCTTTCAGAGTAAGTTATAAAATCCTCATAAGGGATTACTGCTACTTTAAGTAAGCTATTTCATCTTATCATTGAGGCAATTGCGTACCGCTAATGAAAATATTATTTTAACAAATAATTTAATCTTCGATTGAAAATTCTTAAGTTTGGTTCTGAGGATTAAAGAATATGACAAAAGTAATACAATCTCTAAAAAAGGTAACGATTTCATTATGATGTAATTAATATTCAAGTGCACATGGGCCACACAAAAATGCCAAATTTATGTAAAAACATTTTTATTGTAAAAATAATTAGGTAACTAACATTAGTAACATATATTTTTAAATGAGACAATTTTAGTCGTACGATGTTAAAATACTTAGCTTTTTTCTCACTTGCTATTCATTTTGATTATGTTAATTTTTCTCCAAATGATTTGCTTATAGTTTCAAATTATTCCTTGCCATTCTAATTTTGTTTGAAAGCTCCAAATACTTAAAACTAAACTTTTTTATTTTATAAAAAGAAATTATACAAGGGAGTTTAATTGTTTTAATAATTTATTTAACATTTTAACTTACGAAAAGTATTTATAGTGTTTATTCAACGACAACAAAACTCCATTCTATACTAAGAACATTTTTTTAAAAAAATTTCTATTAATGCTTCAATCCAAATATCAAATATTAAATGCTTTATTTATTTCTAAATACAAGTAGAGATAATATGAAAAATATATCTTAAATTTTAAATTACAAGAAGCAATTTAAATATATATGTATATATATATATAAGTTGAAATGTTTTATTAATTTAAGAAACCATGGATAATTCTTCAAAAACACAAATGTTTGTGAAGAAATCTAAAATGTTTTAAGAATTATTCGTATTGAATTTTACGTGTTTCAACAAATTAAGCAATCATAGAGAATTTATAATATTATTAATCCGGTGTCACCTTAAAATTATATCGTTATTGAGAAAGAAATACTACAGACGTATTCAAAAGTAAATTAATTTCGCATAAGGGAGTGCCTTAGAATAGCAATTTTGATCGATTGTATCAAAGTCTGCGCAATGAAATTCGAAATGGATTGAATTCAGTGGACCAAGAGATTCTTGCAGATTTATGAGGATGCGACATGCAGTGTTTGATACTGTTATCGCATATAGTTGAATATCGATAACCTTCACGTGTAGGGTTAATTTAACTCATGAGCTAAAGGAAAAGACGCCGATCCAATTCATAGTTGAATTCATTTCACATCGTTATTTGTAGCAACATGAAAATTCTATGGATTCAAAATGAATGGGTCAATGTAAAACGGACTAAAACTGAACTAAACTAAATTCTGGGTGCAAACTTGAAAAGAAAAGAAATATGGAAAGCTTTAATTTGGAAAGGAAAGCAATGACATAAAATCAGTGACATATGAGTCAAATAAAACGAGATGATCATGATGAAGAGAAGTAAAAAAATTGATATTTTTATAAGGAGCAGAATTTATATAATGTTATTTATTTGCCCATATGGCTATCGATTTGTCAATAAAAAGTTCGGAAACTGTAAAGCTTTTCAATAGATTTTTATTTCAATCCTTAACATAAACTGTGAAGTTCTTCCTTTATTATTTTGAGTTCAAGACGTGATGCCACTAAAGACCCGCCGAATAGCTGAGGCTGTTTCAAGTTAAATCTGTTGAGGCTCTAAGTCTTTCCGTTGACGTGGTATGTAAGTTAGGAGTAGGAGGTGCCAGCTCAGGTGTCTCCCACGTCACTTGACCGAGAATTATCACCATTTGCCCTCGTGTTGCTTCTAATGCGACGTTAATAAAACCAATCAAAATAAATTCTTCATTACTTAATTCTACTGTCATCTTTCTGTTTAATTAAAGAGTCAATAATTACTATACTCCAATTGAAGATATGTAAGAACAAGACAAAATACTTTATTAACCACTAAATAATAAATAAGGTCACTCTCCATCAAATCCCTCTTAACTCGTCTATCCTAGATTAAGATCGAATTATAAAGTCTTAGTTTACCTAATCACTGGTTCTGATTCAAACACTTCTCGTTAACAGAAGATTTGTATCTTAGAACATAGACTATGAATTACTTCAATCCAAAAGATTAATTACGACGCTTCAGTCCAATTAATAAATATTTATCAGCCTTCTGTTATCCTTTATCTGCCTCTCTTTCTTTTCAATTCCATATCTTTTATATATCATTATCTATAGCTCTTCTTATTATTTTCTTCTTCCATAAGCTAAATTTCAAGGAAGTCTTATAAAAAAGAAGTTATCAACAGTGTACTTAAATTCAAAAATCAATTCGTGCTATATCTTGTTGCAAAAACTATTTTCTACGAAAGTTAATATTTATAAATTTTTTTCCATTGACCAAGAAAGAAAAATAATATCAAGTAACTTTTTTAAAACAAAAACATTTAAATGAATCAAAAATAGACATTTACATTATGCTCTACGTAAATATTTTTAGTTGAAAACGTCATGCAAAAAAGGTGATTTCTATTACCACCTTTATCTCCCTCAGAGATAAGGAATTTTAAAAAAAAGCCTATACACGTGACATCTCAAGAAAATGAATAGCCCGTAATGAATACAAGATGCTTAAGAAAATTTTAAATTTGCTTTTTAATAATTCCCATCAACTTTATAATTTGCTGTATAACCTAAATGAAATTTAGCAGCACATTTTGATACGTTGTAAACATACTTCATTTCTTACCGATACACCTTTGAACCAAGAACTTTATTTTACGCGATAATACAGATATTGATAATTTAATTCTAATTTTCACCACATGACCACATAAATGTTAATGGCATCCAGAAGGCAAGCAGCACTGTCTCTAATTTGTACTCATTGGCAATCATACCCACATTTCTCTTCGTTTGATTCGCATACCCCCGAAGGCAGATTTTGATTCGGGCATCACTTTCCCAACCAACTAGTGTCATAGAAATCATAGATTTCATCATAGATCTAGAGTACCTATTTAAACATAGGAATATTTTAGTGTAAATGATAGGACTCTGGGAATATCTTTCTCGAGGCAATGCTACAATTATTAAGTTACTCAGAGGTATGACAAACCATTCCCTACACAACTGATACTTGCAGTGGCCGCGGTAGCCTAGTGGTCATGGTTTCGGATTCGTGACCGGCGGTTTTCGTTCAGTCACGGGTTCAATCCTTGGCTACCAAAGACCCGCTGTGTAACCGGGACTGATGCACGTTAAATCTGTCGGGGCCCAAAGTCTTCCCGTTGGAGTGGTGTGGAAGTTAGGAGAGGAGGATGCCAGCTCAGGTGTCGTCCTCGTCACTTGACCGTGGTTCAAAATTACGAGGTCCGTCACCAATAGCTCTCATGTTGCTTCTCGTGCGATGTTAACAAAAAAAAAAACGAAACAAAACTTGCAAAAAGGAAAAGTCTTAGAGCTAAGAAAATAAAAAAAACAACAACATACAAATAGCAGCAATTACATTAAATGAATCAATTAATTACTGCCTGACATATTCTCACTCCCTCAGTGATTAGTAAGAATGGGAATAATCAAAAGCAGATTAAATAGACTATCTCTAAAAGACGAAACCAGATTAACAGACGATTTGTAACAAAATAAATTAATTTATTCCCCTTTTCTTAGTGTTGCTAGAATACGAAGGGGAATAATTTGACTAAAAGGGATTAGTACCACTCCAAATATTAGAATTCACATTTTAAGTATTATTATTAGTTACAAATTATACTATATGATCGTTAAGAAACCGTTTTGAATTAATTGTCTTACCAAGAGAGTTTTAACGACAAGAACATTTATTAATTATTTTGGTAAGCAGATACATAATGAAATATAATTTTTTTTTCCTAAAATTTTAAAACATAAAAATTCTGATTTGGAATAACTAAATAATTACTGATTTCTTTTAGGCATCCTTTGCTCAACTTTGATTTTAATTCTTGGGCTATATTTTCCACATGTAAAGGAATGTAAATGTAGCCAGTTTTGGGAGAAATATTTTCATTGAAAAAATAAAATAAGCAGTTATTCATCAGTATAAAAATTAATCATATTTTAGAAATTATTTTTAAGTCATCTATAATAAGTCCTTAGGGGCTTAACTTCAGGTAAGTAAGGGTTTTTCTTTCCCATAGAGCTCATTGTCTTTAGTACTCAGGTGACGCGCCCCTGGAATTACAATTACAATTTGTTTGGCACAGCAAAGCTATATCTAGCTCTGTCACCAATATATATATATATATATATATATATATATATATATGATACCTTTGTGTGTTTAAAATTCTTCTTGAGATTCAAATTTTGCTTGAAACGTACTATTTTATAGCAACCTTTTTTATCATATAGTAAGGAAATTTTTGAATGGGTTTCAATTATTTTGGTAATTTGCCTTACGATTTTCCAATTTTATTCAGATAATTTTTTTAGAAAAAAAAGTTCTAACGGAAATCTAATTTTTATACCTCTTATAGAAGAAAGTCAATTCAAAAAAGCAAAAAAGCACCCGTCAAATTTTTCTAGGTTATAAAAGTATTTTTATACATCTTTATTTAATTTATATACTTTTTGTGCGTTTATTAATAAAAAATAATTTTATATATTTTATTACACACTCATATTTTTCTTCCTTCACTCCCCTACTCTCGCCTAATCTCTTGCTTGTATATGTGGTGGTACGGACTTAAAAGCTTGATAAGTAAAAGAAAATTTTTAATTAAAAATTTATTATATATGTTTTACTTTCACGATTCTTGATACATTTTTAAGAAGTAAAATTTACAGTATACATCTACATCCTCTTGACAAAAAATTCTAAGCATGATGCAAACCTCATTTATGTTTTTCGATCGGTTTGGGGGCCCTAACTTTGTATCCTCCTTTTTAGATGTTCTGATATTATTTGTTTTTTTACCTACTGCGACTGCCAATTTATTTTTTTATTGCTAATGAGATTTTCTTCATCCTAATATTTTTGTGAGGTTTTATCAGCAATTTTCCAAGTTCCTTTAGATAAAAATAAATCCTTTTTAAAGTTTATTTTGCTTTTGTTAGAATAATTTATTAGCATAAAAAAAAACAAATGCATTTATTGCAGTCAAGTCAATTTATATTGTAATATAAACACACATGAGATCTCTTAGTTTTCCCCTTTGCGTGTATACGCGGTAGATAATTTATAGGTTGCATCTACTCCACCTCTAGTTCATTATTAATATAAAATTATATTTTGCTTTTTATTTCTTTCTCATCCTAAACTTTGGCTTATTGGTGCACTATTGAAAGATGGAGTATTAATTTATTTTAAACAAATCTCGTACCCGGATGAACACCAAATAATGAGGGGAAAAATTTCTATTACATGACATTCATTGAGAATTATTTGAAAGGTAAACTATCCAAAAAATTTATTTTATATGTATTTATATACATAATAGTAACATAGTTCATTTCAACCCCCTCAGGTTAGGATCATTAATCTTCAAACATTTAAATTGATAACGATGTACAAGTTTTATTATAACTCCTTTCAGTTCCAAAAGACTGCGCTTTTAAAGGGGGTTCTAGGACTCTTAAGCTTTAAACTGTTCGATGTTTTGAAAAGCCTATATGTTAGAGCTCAAATATTTTTCAATATTTTGGGGCCAAAATTATAGCAATATTACCTAAACCTCCCGAAGTATTGAGAATATATATATATATATAATTACATTCACTCACGTAATCCAAGTAAATAATTTATACATAAATTTTTAGACACATTATTAAAAGAAAAGAAAAGTTTATCTGAATTTTTATCGTATTATTTTTTAAACATTTATTATTCTCTAATTATTGCATTAACAATTTTTGTTATAATTCTTAAAGCATATGCAACTTCAGAACGGAACATTGTTCTACTAAATAACATTACTTTGGTACATTTTTATCAATGGGGCACTTCAGAATTCTGCGAGCAGAAAAACACTGATTTTTGTAATTTTGAAAAAGAGTGTCCACACACCCACACAATTTATATTTATTTATAACTTTTTAAGATTTTTTAAAAAAAAAAGTTATGAAAAAATGAGAAATAATTTAATTATATATGGGAATATTACATAGAAAAAGTTACAAATTTCAGCTTTGTTTCAATAGTAATTTATATTGTTTTGGAAAAGGATGTTTTTTGCATTCACGAATAATTGTTACGAATTTTGAGACTCTTTAAAATTTGATAAGGATTTGGTTAATATTTAACTTTAAAGAGGATTCAAGGGATTCAAGTAATATCTGTATATATATATATATATATATATATGATAAACAAAACTTTTCTTACTAAATTTGGTAGAATATTACTCAGAATTATTTCCTTTACCTTTCTGATGATATAATCAGTTCACATCAGAAAATCGGAGCACTAACAAAACACTCCGAATAATTCTTTTGATAGAAAGGTTCAATACAAACTGACAACCTGCCAACAACATGTTTGCCCAATTGTTAAGATGCAACAGAAGTCCTTCTTTACTATGCCGAAGGTATTTCCGGATATTGCAGAAATGTTAGATAAAGTCTCCCGGAACTTTCCTGGAATCCCGAAAGGTGAATAAGGCCTTCCTAAGAAGGAGTTTTAGTTTTTCAGTTGGGAGTACTTCAAGGGATTTTTTGAGGTTGAAAAACAGTTATGCTATATTTTTCCGACTTGAAGTTCAACTGTCAAAACATTATTTTTGGAAACCTAGTTTTTTTAAGGTTCACTCAGTGCTAAGGTATTTTAAACTTGCATTCCTTTTTTAAATAAAATCGAAATAGGAAAAATATTTTTTTTTTCCAATTCAATTATAATAAGTATCTTCAACGTTTTCAGATTGCAAGAAGTTCGAGTACAATTGCAATTATTTTTTTTTTTTTTGACTCTTACAAAAAGTATCTTAAGTTTTTTTTTTTATTATCTAATTCTCTAAATAAAAGAAAATGAGACAGAAAAGTTTTTAAGAATAACAGCAGGAAGTCACTTCTAATTATACATATTTATCACGCGCGCGCAAATTTAATAATACTTAAATTACAAAAAATAATTATAAATTTTAGGAATTCATTTCCATGTCAGATAGGTAATTAAGAATTGAATAAATGGAGTAAAATTGGAATAATAATAATTATAAGCAAAAAGTGCTAAAACGCAACAATATATAAATACCAAATTCTTTTGGTTAAATCTCTAGTCTTAAGTTGATCCAAATTGCAGAATGCATTAATAATTAGCAGAAACATTTAATTATTTAAATTTATTTAGCAGTAAAGTGTAATTAAAAAATAAGTTACATTAAGTTACGTGTGATTCACAGTAAACTTCTCAACAGTCCTATAATACCATTTATTGATTTATTTTTATTATTTTTTTTACAAATCTATGAAATTTTCTGCATTTTTATTGGAACAAGAATTTTTCGAATACCTTTTTAGAACATTTTAAATGTTGAAAAAAGTTTCTTACTAATTTTCGAATTGGATTTAAGTAAAATGTAAATTTGCTTTAAAATTATCTCTCTCATTTACATCAGCTACGTTATGTCTCACATTGAAAAAATTTTCTAATTAAAATGATGCCTTTTTGAAGCATAAAAAAACTTTTAGTGAATATTTCTGTAGTAACATCAGATGTTCGTACTTCCTTTTTAAATACGTAGAAAGCAACTAACAGTTTTTTTCTGTTAAATAGCAAAGAAAGTTACAGTTAATATCTCTTTATCTGAAAAAGTAATAATTATCTGGATATTACTATAACCTGATATAAATTATAATAGAATTGTTTTATATTCTTTAGCGATTACTCTACATTAGACTAATTATAACACCAAGTAATCTGACTTTGCTCTTAACTTAAATTTAATAATTCATTTTATTTTCAAGAAAAAAATGACTACTTTATTCAAAACGAAAATGATAATAACAGATTTAGGAGTGATATGTTTCCATTTATTTTCAAATCATACTTTTCAATTGTTTTAGTTATTTAACATGTTTATAAGAAGCATATATATAAACTGCTGTTTGTAGAAAATGCAACACCATGAAGGAATCATCAGAATCAAATGAAATTCGCAGCAAATGTCAATTATAGGATATTATGCAAATTAATAAAGTTTCAGAGCCATCGCGCGTGCGCGGCGCGCGCAGCGCCCTCTGAATTGATGCTGAAAGCGTATAAATAAAGTGCTGTAGCGGGACGTTGAAAAAAGTCTATGATTATTTGTTAGTGGCAAACGTTTAGTGAGACCTGAGTATGCCTCCACGACGGAAGAATAAGAAATTCAAGCAACTTACGGAGTTTGAACGAGGGAGGATAATCGGCCTTCGAGAAGGAGGATTTTCCTATCGCGCAATAGCAGCTCGTATGCAGCGGAACAGTTCCACAGTGATGCGAGTTTGGAAGCAGTGGACCGACGAGCACCGAACAACTCGAAAAACAGGCACTGGACGACAGAAGGTGACGTCAGAGCGCGATGATCGACACCTGCTCCGCATGGCGGTGAATGATCGCACAGCTTCCTCCAGGCAGCTGGCAGCACGTTGGTCTACTGCTACAGGTGTACAATTGTCGGCTTCGTCAATTCGTCGTCGTCTGCTGCGCCGTGGATTGCGTGCAAGGGTGCCTTTATACAGGATTCCCCTCACGGCGAATCATCGACGGCTGCGTCGGCAGTGGGCTCTTGAGCACAGAGACAGGCGAGCTGATTGGCACCAAGTTGTCTTTTCAGATGAATCACGCTTCAATTTGTGGACCCATGATGGCCGTGTTCGTGTTAGACGTTATGCCGGTCAACGCTGCCTTCCTGAGTGTATTATTGAACGACATAGTGGTCGAACACCCGGAGTTATGGTCTGGGGTGCGATTTCGTATCATGGACGATCCAATTTGATACGAATTGAGGGTAATCTCAATAGCAACAGGTACGTCCGTGAAGTGCTACAGCCCGAAGTCGTTCCTTTCCTTCAAGGCATCCCTGGAGCTATCTTTCAGCAGGATAATGCACGCCCACATGTTGCGCGGACTGTTCGAGACTTCTGTTCAGCACAACGCATGCAACTTCTTCCTTGGCCTGCTTATTCACCGGATATGTCGCCTATTGAGCACGTGTGGGATATGGTTGGTCGGCGTCTCGCTCGTGATCCGCGTCCTGCAGTTTCCAAAGACGAACTTTGGTTGCGCATACAAGCGATATGGAATTCTCTTCCTCAAGCAGATATTCAACATCTGTTTGACTCCATGCCACGTCGTATAGCAGCACTTATTGCAGCGCATGGTGGCTGCACCAAATACTGATTTCGGACGCTTAATTTGTTTCTTTTGTTTTGAAAATTTCATCATTTATTTGTATCAGTACAAGTCGTTTCTGCATTAAATTTCATTTGATTCTGATGATTCTTTCATGGTGTTGCATTTTCTACAAACAGCAGTATATATATATATATGTGTGTGTGTGTGTGTATTAGAGTGTATGTATATTCATTTAATTAAGGATATAACTATTTGTTCCGTAATATAATAAGAAAGATTATGATTTGGAGTCTCAAAAAATAGAATATTGTAAAATTAAATTTATGAATAAACCCTTTGAGACAAGATTACTTTTAATAATTTTCTTAATCGATATAAAAAAATAATCCATATAAAAAATCTTAATATTAAAAAAACATTAAATTCATTAAAGAAATGGGTCGTATTTTATTTGATTCAAATAATAATTTAGACTTATAAATAATTATACAATCATGTGCAATGTTTACAAAAAGAGTATATAAATAAAAATATAACATGTTATTACAAGTAATTTAGATTTAGTTAAGGATAAAAAAATTAAGATATGTTATGAATCATGGTACTAATTTTGACATGGAATTTGGAATAATAATTTTTACTCTAAGAAATAAATAATTATAGATACTGATAATTTTATTTATAAGTTAGCAATTAATTATGGTTTTCCAATAGAAGCTTTTAAATAATTTACAGATTGAAATTAATAAAAATATTTAAAAATTGGTCTTTACAAAAGTATATGTTAATAATAATTAGGAAATTTATTAGAAAAATATTAAAATACAAGTATTAATCTGCATATAATCTTTGTTACAGTTTATGAAGACAAAGTACCTAATAATTATAATATTATTTGCAAAAAAGTATTCTTCAGTAATTTAACTCTAATTAGCATCTTGAGAATAATATTTCTTTTAAAGTATTACGCAACAGTAAGAAAGAAATTTCTAATAGAATTATAGCATTATATAATAAAATTGGTGTTCATATAATTAATGTTAAATTACCTCAGATTTTTAACACCAAAAGTTCATAAAAATTTTCATAAAGTTAAAAACAAATTAAACATTAACTGGCCTCGAAATCTTAGTAGTTTAATTTCTAGTAAAAGTTCTTTTGTTCTTTTTTATCAAATATATTGATGATATTTATAATTCTTAATTTTTGTTTGTACATTGTTTAGTCACATGTTTTTTGTTGTTGTTTTTGTTTACTGTAATATACTGTTTTATATTTACTTCTGTAAGACCTGTGTGACACTTAGTGATACACAGGGATGTTGTTTGTTGTTCAGTAAAAAAAATGGAACATATACTTACATAACTTTTGCAGGAGACGCATTGCAAAAAAAATGTACAAAGTATTTTAAAAATTAGAATAAAGAGCTGCTATTATTAAAATACTGCTGATATAGTGTTAAATATATTACAAATAAACAGATATGTGCCATTTAAAGTTATGATCTGAAAAGTCTTTTTAAATCAACAAACATGGATGATCTTACTAAAGTTCTAAAAGATATTTATAAAAAAATTATATTTATAAGGTCATATTTAATATGAAAAATTTAATTAATTATGTTAGTCTTTAAAGAAAATAACACATTTTTTAATAACGAAATATATAAACAGATTAATGGTATAACACAAAGTGAATCTGCTAATAATTGTTTGCTAATATTTATTTACATTATTATGAATCTAATAGTTTTAATATGTTGGATATATATTGATGATATTATAATCTAAGAAATAATAATAATAAAGATATTAAGCTAATTAAATCTTTTCTCCAGAGTATTTGAAATTTTTGAGAACTTATGACAATATTAAGGTATCTGAATTTTTACATGATTTTTTAAATGTAGAAGATAATAAATTTAAAGTAATATTTACGATATGGGAGACAAATTTTGTTTAAGATTCATAAAATATCGTTACGGACTAGTTCGTTACGTAAAGAATGATCCGCACGATGCCCTGGACGTCTCCAGACACGTCTTCAAAGACCGTCTGGATACAGTTGGAAGCGGGATTCTTCGTTAAAAACTATACGTCTCCAGTCAGTATCTTTCCAACCTGATCGAGCTAAGCTCCACTGTAATCTGGTGCGACAGTGTGTAGGCGTGAGTGACAGGTGGCACAGCGATCGGTACGGTGTAGATTTCGCTCTATCAGCCGTCTGTGAATGGTCATGGTGGACACTCGCGTTCGGGTCGCACGTCTGATGGTTGATAACGATGAATCAGGTACTGTGACAGCTCATCTGACAATTACTCTATCCTCCCGATCTGTTGTGGTCCTAGGTCAACCGCTACCATCATGACTCTGAAATCTGCCATGGTCCACCCATTTTTGCCAGCATCTTCTAACCGTCGCATCGCTTCGACCCAAGTGACGAGCGATTCTTCGATTTTCCCAACCTGCCTCTTTCAATCCAATGATACGACCTCTTTCAAACTGTGACAGTTGCTCGCAATGAGCTCGAATTCTGCGTCGAGGTATTTTTTCAGTCGTAGAAAGGTATCCTAAATCGCAATGCAACAGAAAATTTGACCATCCGATTGAGTATCGCTTTTTATATACACCAGCTGAGTGCGCAGTTCCGATGTTCTGTAGCTCCCGCTAATTATTAATTGAACACCAAATTTCATTCATTTGCATGTTCGGTATAATTGTCTTTTCATACGAAATTTCATTACAATCTTACAACTCCTTCTTGGTGCGTCGTTTTTTTTTCTTATAGTGTATTTATAGGTACAGTATTCTCTTTGATAAACTTTTTTTTTCTGAACTTTTTATATGTTTAGGAATGTTTTACTTTTTCATATGTGTATATGTAATTAGGCAAGTGAAATGTCTTAGATTGTTTCCGTTTCTTTATTAATTTTATTTTTATCCTCTAAAATATTTTTAAGCATTATTTCTTTCTCTAATTATTGATTATTTTAATTTTTTTTTATTATTTGCTTCTTTAAAATATATTTTTTAATAATTAATACACTGTAGAATACTTCTTTAATTTTATTTTATTTACAATTTTCATTATATATATATATGTGTGTGTGTGTGTGTGTACACAAAACATATCTATACATATATGTATATATAGGTAGGTATAATACATATATATATATATATATATATATATAGAGAGAGAGAGAGAGAGAGAGAGAGAAGAGAGAGTCATATAAAATGATTCCTCTGATTTCAAAATTCCATATTTTCAATTATGAAAGACGCAGAGTGATAAGTAATATGTGAATACAATAGGAAAACATGAAAGCTTTTTAACAAGTATTCTACATAACTTCCTATAATAAAATGTATAATGCCAATTCGATATGTAAATTCCTGCCAAACACAGTGCAAAGTGTCAGTGGTAATTGATTGTACAGCAGTAGAAATCCGCTGTTTAAGTAGATTTGTGGGTAATGGAGTCTCAAACATTTTATCTTTTACAAACCCTCACTGTAATAAATCTCATGGGACCATATTAGGTGACTTAGGGGACCATCTGTGTGACATCAAGTTATCTGGTCCACAGCAATCGATCCAACGGCGAGATAGCTCTGTGAAAGCTTATGAAACAGCTTTCGTAAAATAGCTTCATGAAGAGCTCATGACTGCCATATATTTTTCACAATAGAAACATTTCACAGTTAAATTTTGTCTTCATGTATTACTTATTCTGCGTCGTTTTTATTTGAAAATTTGGAATTTTCCTTTCATATATATATATATATTAATGAAGTGATTTTTGTGTTTTGAAACGTGTTACAAAATATTAAAAAGTCAATAAATTGCATAATAATATCAGCTACACATAAATTTTGCAATGGACACTCGAAGGTTTCCTCTTCTGAATGTGCTACTAATAGTACTTCCTTCTAACCTTATCAGTTTATTGAATTGGTGTTCTTTTTATGGTCTTTTATTTATTGACTGAATCGTCTTATCCTGTAAAAAGGTCGGAATACAATAGAATGTGCTTCAATATTGACTTCCATTTATATCTGACTATCGACTTATTGGAAGTATACGATTGGCAGAAAATGCTCTAAGACACATTTCTAGGAGTATTACTGTAACCCTGTTTCTATTTTATTTTAAAGGACTTCAACATAATGTGATTTGAAAGTATAAACTAGTTTTTTTAACAGTTTTGTTGCGCAAAAAAAGAAAAATGCTATCTATCGTGTTGCATATCTTTTTCTTATCATAAATCTTTTAAATATCCTCCAACAAAGTGATAATATGTCTATAAATTAAATATGCATAAAATATGTTATAAATATTTTTGAAAAACTTTTTTTTAAACATGAACTGTTTTGGAGAACATTTTCCATGAAGCTTAATTGTGGTTAAAAGTTAGATTATCTCCTCTAAAATTATACCCCTCTAAATAAGCTGTAAAATTTAATTATATGATTATTTTTTCTTGAGTGAAAAATTAAATGACTAAATATATTTACGCTCAATTTCTTTCTATGAATTTAAGCATATTTCTTTACCATTTACGCAGAATTTTACATTCATTTTTTTTCAAATTCCTTGAAATAAAAATTACTTATCTTCAAAAGCGTAACTAATATATTATTAGTTTGAGTTTGGTTAATTTTTATTTTAAAATATAATCTTGAGCCAAAATTTATACAGTGTCTAAGTTAGGACTCCCTAATCTTGAACCAGATTACCTCTAAAACAGTGAGATATGGACAGGTGAAATATGTGCTATTATTAATGGTATACAGTAAAATTAAAATACCCTTGATTTTCAAAATATACTAGTTTTAACTATTTTAGAGGTACTTCACTAGACATTCATCGCCCTTTAAATAATAGTCAAACAGACTTACGTAACCAGATACGAGAAGAATAGCTTATATAAGGAATATGTAAATCCCTTTCAATGCAGACATTGTAGATGGAAGTTTCAAATTTCACTCCTCGCTTGCGTCGTACCGTTGTTATGCATAATGATCATTTCGAATTCACTGTGATGTAGTTTTACGCCTAGTTACATAGGAAGGCTATACCATTATGCAAAGGATATTGAAACACATTAGTTAAAGTAAGAACTATTCAGGATCATAACTGTACTTTAATTTTACGACTTCCCTACTAAACAAACTAATTAGTACACAATTCTGTCTAACATTGTTTTGGATTTACGTTCTTTTAAAACGAAGAAATCTATTTTTAAAACCTGTTTTATTTGAAGAAGGAAACAAATTTTTTTTTTCATTTGTAAACACCTGGTTTCTCGAAAAATCTACTTTTTTTTCTTTATATAAGGCAATTTAAATCTTATAACACATGCGTCGCGTAAGCGTTACTGTGAATCAATACGATGAGCAATGCTGAAAAATATTATGTACGATTTTTTTACCCTGTTTCAAATAAAAAGAATAAAGCAAAATAATATGTACAACAAATATAAAAGAATAAAATAAAATAATATGTACAGTAAATATAAAAGAATAAAGTAAAATAATATGTACAATAAATATAAAAAAATAAAATAAAATAATATGTACAATAAATATAAGAATAAAGTAAAATAATATGTACAATAAATATAAAAGAATAAAGTAAAATAATATGTACAATAAATATAAAAGAATAAATTAAAATAATATGTACAATAAATATAAAAGAATAAAGTAAAATAAAATGTACAATAAATATAAAAGAATAAAGTAAAATTATATGTACAATAAATATAAAAGAATAAAGTAAAGTAAAATGTACAATAAATAATTAAAGTATAAAGACACAGACGTATAATTTTATGAAGTAGAGTTAAATTGAATACTTGGCTTTTCTGAGGTCAGCAAGGTGTGGTGTAAATATCCAAAAAAGAATCCAAAGTTATGCTAATCAAATTTTCTGATGAAGAAGTAACTTAGTTAACTTTAAATAGTAATGCCCGTTTTCTACTTCACAAAACTCAAGACTAGATGCTTTTATTTTCTATTTTCATTGTCATTGCAAAAGTGTTTCAAAATTTATTTCCCTAGGTATTAAAAGCGAATAGTACTTCCTATTTCTGCTGTATTTGCTAAAATGTTTTGTCGCAGTGCTCGATTCCCTAAGGGGCTATAAAAGCACTCAAATTAACGTACGCTAAGTGAGAAGGATATGTGGTCAAATGTAATTTATTTTCTCCATCTGAAACTTAACTGCTATCGAAAAATCTGACATAATCAATTGTTTCTTGGAGCTGTGAATTAATGTTAAATGTTCTTTTATATTCCTAGATTTTCTTAAAAATTCTATTTACTCTATGTTATTAATAGTGCATTGATAAAATCTTAGTGCCCACATTTTTTAATGCCTAAAATTTCTAAAGTATTTTTTTCTTTTCTTTTCTAAGAATATAATGTATCACTCACAGTTTAAAATGTGGTTTGTGTTTATTATCATGACTTAAAAAACTGAATAATCTGACATTCGATTTCTTCTAGAGATTCTTAAAAATAGGTATTAAGAGAAGGAATATTAAAATTAAACACTATTTACATCCGTTCCAATCCACATGGGGGTATACTAAATAGTTACCCTGAACTTTTTTAGTTGTAAATGCTTTAAATATGAGCTATTTTTTAATTTATTGTTCAGAAAATTAAATTTTCAAGACATTGATTAAACTGTGAAAGTATTCTTCAAGACTCACAGAACTATTCACCCATATAAAGCGAAACTCAAATATTATGAGATACATGTTATTATTTGGACTCTTTAGGAGGAGTAAAAACAACATTTTGCATGTAAATGGTGACATTTGATTGTTTTTACACTATACCATGCATTCCATTAAACCTACTTTGTCAATTTAAGAAGTTTCATCAATCCAGCTTTTTCAACGCAAATCACATAGTAGGAATGAACACTTAGAATAAATAAAAAAAAATAAATAAACCTTTAATGATGTACATCATTTTTTTAAAAAAAAATATTTTTTTTTGTTATACCGTTTCTAAAGTGGTTACTTCGGTCTTTTAATAAATGAATGATCTCTGTCAAATTTTATATCTCAAAATGAATGACGTTTTTTTTAAAAAAAATTTAGTCTAGTATATTATCTATTAGCTTTCCAATGTTCTTAAACTGTGAATAATAGATCCACGATTTATATAAAAGGAAAAAAAATTATATTTGAAAAAAATATGAATGTTATTTTATAAGAAGTCACACATTGAAAGAAATAATTTATATGTAAATTGAAATATCTCAGTTTCTTTTCTAATTGATTGAATACAAAGGGCATGAATGTATTCTTTTAATTAATTATTTAATTAAATTCATAAAATATATCAAATGGAATAAATAAGCAATTTTGGATGTTATACTCAAACAAATTTTATGTATGTTGTTTTATACTAAGAAAGATAAAAGCAACTTATAGGCTCATAAATTCTCAACCCGTTAAAATTTGACTGAAAAAAAAACCATTAAAAAGTTTTTGATTATTGCAATTAAAGCCCCTTAATTCACACATTTTCTTCGTTCTCAGATTAGCAATTGGAATACCGTTTAACCCTTCCATGTAAAATTGGCCTGTTGAGGTTATAAATGAAGATTCTATAGGAATTAAATAACTTTAAACACTGTCAAAAGGAAAATACTTCTCTGTTTATATATATTATATATATATGAACTTATTATCTTGAATTATAACATAGATTCAGAAGATAAATTTATTTCATTTTTTTACCCTGCTTACTTAAATTTAATTCAAACTAAAAAAAATACAAAAATGAAGCAGAATATTTAAATATAAAACTGGAGGTTATAGAAAATAAAATAGTTGTCATGTTTAAAGTGAGAAAATTTGATGTCTGTGTTCAGATAGTTCCTTCTGAAATAGTAACTCCCACATTGCGGTCTTTAGAAACATTATCTATAATTATATTATACGTATTAAAAACTTTGTATTAAATTATTTATTAAAATAATTGTAAGTTGTTTTTCATTAGCTGCATCAAATAAAACTAACACATTATTTTTAACACACATTTTAAAATGATATGTATAAATGAAAATAAATATAGATATTTTTTTACATAAATAATTAATTATTAAAATAAATTTTGATCTTTTTATTATAAAATAGATAATTTATTCAATTTTCGGCTAAGAGATGGTGAAACGAGTTTTACAGCTATAACTTTTGAGTTAATTTGATTATTATATAGGGTTAAATTTATTTATGAAAAAGAGAAAAAAATTTTAAATATGTTTTAGAGCTTATATAACTGTTTTAGGGCTTTATTGATCTTATAGTGTTCTTCCTTTTAGTAGAATTGTTGGGAATAATGACATTTTGAACTCTATATTCTATTAAATGCGAAAAAACTGACGAAGAAAATATGTACGCAACTCTGTTTTGAAAAAAATACAAATTTCGAAGAGAACAGTTGATAAAAGGTTTCAATAAATCAATACATGTTTCTTCATATCAGAACGCATGATTAGAAGTTTAATGGATTATTTTAAATCAGCTAAAATGTATTCGTATCCTTGGGATTATATTCCGTCTTTTGGAATTTAGATATAATTTTTTTGAATTTTACAATTTTTACCAATTCATTCGTAATAAAGAAATTTGTTGAGTGGGAATTTTAGATTCTTAAAGCTAGTGCAACCACGAATTTCTGAAATAACACAGAAATAGCATTTTAGATTATTTTGTCCCCTTTTTTTACTTTACTGTCTTATTTTCTTGATCTTTATTTTATAAATTATTGTAATATTCATGTTTTTGAAGACCGATGTAATAATTCAATACTTTTTAATTATAAGTTTTAGTTTCCCATTTTATATATATAGTTAAGTTTTTATAATTGCTATTGGTTGGTAAATTATGCATATACACAGCTGGCCTTTAAAATTACGGCACCAGGAAGGAATGATCTGATGAACGTCAAAAAATATGAAAGGAAGAAGAGATTAGGATATACAAATGATTAGCCCTTCAGAGCATTTAGAAGACGCAGGAAGGAGGAAAGATATCTGAAGCACTGCATAAATGAAAAGTTGTGTATTGGATTCCTCATTCGGAAAGCATTTTGTAATGTGGGAGTTTGCTCAAAATAACTTGTTATAATTCGAATGAGAAGAAATGTTTATCGGCAAGTGTCGGACTTCTACAGAGGTAGGATCGTTCCCTATAGAGAATGCGGATTATCGTTCCTTGATATCGCCAGTCTTACTGGACAAAATCCAACCACTGTCATGCGAAAGTGGAATCAATGGGTTGCTGAGGGTTATACTGAATGACATGCAAGATCTCCACGTTCTCCCATGATTAACGCCCGAGAGGACATATATATTGTGAGGTTGGCCCAGCGAAACCCCAATCACATCACGGATCATTAGTCAGGAAATTACCATGTTTGCAGCACGACCAGTATCTACTCATATTATGCGACGATGTTTGCAGCAGCGAGAACTGTCAGAACGGCGACCTTTACTTCGGCTTCCCTTGACAATGCAGCATAGATAGAAACGAAGACTCTAGTGGGACGAACGATAAAGCTGGAAACAGGAGTGGCACAATGTCACATTTTCAGAAGAATCCGTTTCTGCTTGCAGTATTTCGATTGCCGTATACATATCTTTACACTCAGAGGAGATCAATCGTCTCCTGCTTGCATTCGATATCGACATAAGGGCCCTGCACCTGGTGTGCTGGTTTGGGCAACCATTGGGTAGCCTTCTCTAGTTCGGATCGATCGTAATTTGAAAGCAAATCGGTACATTTCTGACATCTTATGTCCAGTAGCTGTGCCTTATCTTCGAGACCTGCCGAACACCGTCTTCCAACAAGGTAATGCAAGATCACATAATGCAAGTCGTGTTCTGACCTTCCATGATACATAGGATATTCTATTGCTGCCCTGGCCTGCTCGGTGTCCAGATCTGTCACTCATTGAAAATATCTGATCATGAGATGCTGAGAGACTGGCCCGCTACCCTTCTCCAGCTAATACGGATGATGAAGTGTGGGGTAGACTTGAAGCAGCATGGAATGAGTTGCCCTTTTCTGTCATGGAAGGCCGATTCGACATCATGCCTAACCAGGTAAGAGCCATTTTACCTGCCAGGGGAGGGGCAGCTCTTTCTACTCATTTCGCACCCATGTAAATCTCCAAACTTCTTGCAAATTTAATCGTTTTGTCTTTATGCCATGCTGTTTATGTATAATAAATGTCTTTTCTGTAATTGCTTTCCTCCATGGTGTTGCAATTTTAAAGGCTAGCAGTATATATATATATATATATATATATATATATATATATTGATATCAATTTCGAAAGAATTCTTTTATCCAATGTGACAATCGTAATCTCTTGATTTTTCTATTCTACAGAGTGATCAATTTAAAAGAGTACCCGTTTGTTTTTTGTATAATCCACATCTATAATATATGTAGCAAGACTTTCAACATCATTACTTGTTTAACATGTCTATATATAATGGGCGGGTATCGTTTCTTTTTTTCACTTTCTAAATCGTTCTTTTAAACATAAATTTGCTTGAACATCATTAGTAATTTTTAATGCGATTCTGCGTAAATGATTTGAATAAATCGGCGGGAGTTTTCAACGCTTTTATTATTTTTTTATTTTTAAAAGCTTATTTCATAAGATTATGAATGGTAACAATAAAAATCGCTTGTATTAGCTTATTCTTTGTTTTTAATGAATCCCGAAGAGTACCTGGACGTAATACAAGCTTTTATTGCTTTATTTTGTGATACAGAACAGTTACTGTTGGTTTCAGCAAGACGGAGCCACTCTACACATGTCAAACCTAACAATGAAAGTGCATACGGATTTCGTTTATGACTGCTTAATTTCAATAGGCGTCTGACCACTATGGTCACCAGACCTTACCCCGTTAAATTTTTTTGGGGGTTTTATCTCAAAGACAGGGTTTTCCAGAGAACCCCTGCAAACACCGATGAATTAGAACAAATCATAACTACAGAAATCTCATCGATAACACCAGCAATATTGCGAAATGTGTCGAAAAAATTGGTTCCACGTGTTCATGTTTTCATTCCAAATGGTGGTAAACATTTTCAACACTTGCTGTAAGGAATGATAATGTAAGAAATTTGAGTTAAATTATGTTTCTTAAGAATAAAATTATTACAGTATTAAGTAACTTTGTGCGTCTCCATTTCTGTTTTACTTCCCAAATAAAGTTGTAACAGTCCAACAGTATTTTAAAATATCCCCCACTCTTAAAAAAGTTCAAATTATCACAGAAATATCACAAATTATCACAAAAATTATCACAGAATTAAGTAACATTGTGCGTCTACATTTCTGTTTTATTTCCCAAATAAAGTTGTAATAGTCCAACAGTGTTGTTAATTGTCTCCCACTCTTAAACAAGGTTCAAACAATTATACTTCAGTGTTAGAATAGTTGTAACATCTGTTAGATTTAAGTGTAATAAGAAAAACTAGCGGATACTCTTTTAAATTGATCACCCTGTACTTTAAAATGCGTTGTTATCCAAGCGTACTTTTCAATATCAGAGCTATTCTTTCAGAAAAAGGAACAATAAATTAGCTTAATTCTTAACATTTGATAAATTAAAGTTAAATGGTGCTAACTAAATAAAAGTTTTCTTTTTTTAATGAAAATTCTGAAACAAATTCCTATATTTTCCCCTGAGATGTAGAGAAACTAGAAGGCCGAAATTATTATTGTGAAATTTTGTCATCTATTCACAAGTTAATTATGCAGCTGTATGGTGAAAAACAACAATATTTATGGAATACTTTTTCGGTCTTTTTAGAGATTCCCCAGTTAAATATACCTATTTCATTTAACAAACCTTCATAAGCGGAAAGTAATCTATTTTAAATGTATGATTTCTTATGGTTTCATATTATTTTACACTTCTCATGGAGCAGTTTCTCTTTGATTTGTGTTGGTGTATTACCAGAAAACTCAATATTGAAATTTGCAAAAATTTATTCCTGTTACCTAGGGTTCTTCTTTTGGAAACACTGTGTAGCGAGTTATCAAAATTATATTTTAGAATAATTATTTCGTATAGTAATACTTATTGAGAAAAAGTTCAGATATTATTGTTAAATAAATTGATACTTGGTAAATAGGTATTTGAATTCTTTTGCGGTAATGAATAATACATATTTTTACTAGAAATGAATAATTTCTTAATCTGTCATAGCTTCGATTATGAACTAGTTTTATGAATCATATTTTTTTTTCTTTTCATAATATTTCAAGAAAACCATATTGTTTCAATTGATTGATTGTTCATTTACATCACACCTAAAAGCAACACCAGGATTATTGGTAACGAATCTTGTAATTTCGCTTCAATCAAGAGATGAGATCTTAGCTGCCCTCTACTCTCCAAGCATCCACCCATCTTAACGTGAAGACACTGAGCCTCGACATATTTAAAGTACATCAACCCGCTAAACGACGGATCTTCATTTACATCAGGACTCAGTGATCATATTTGCGAACATATGGCCATAACATGCAAGCTGAGTGGTGAGTTCGAATGCTGGTTCCACCAAAGGCCGCCGGCAGAATAATAGAGATTGTTGCATATTAACTTCTACTGTCGACCTTGCCTCAACGTTCTCGTGTTGAGTGATAGTGAGATAATGGCTCCTCACAAATTGATCGTGGCTCAAAATTAAATAGTCAGTTACCAATACCACTCGTGTTGTTTTGTATCGGTTGTTTACTCGGCGTCATTTCAGAAAAACACTTGTTTTTAAAAAAAGATACTCTTTTTCTTTGTACACACTCACGCACATACACAATTGACTTTGCATCATCACAGTTATTTCATATTATTCATCTCTCATAATGAAACATATCATTTTTAATGTATGAAATAAGGTCCTTCGAGTTTCATAAGATGGAGCTGTTAATAAAATAACAGAATTCTTCTCAAAATGAAGACTTTTCTTCATTAAATATTAATTCCTATTACAACCTAAAGTTAAAAATTTTAATACTTTGGTATTTTACCAATAGCTCATAGAATTTCAAAACTTTATAGTCTTTCCTGCTCTATATCTCTCATAACGCTAACAATCAATTAACAGAATTTCATCCTAAAAGCTAATCTAAAGATTGTGTTAAAAAGCCTTTCTGATTCCGCTTTGATAGAAATGGTCTTTGCTAATGGTATGGCTGATTTCTTTAAGATTAAAAGGTAAATCAAATTTATCTTGACGAAGTTAAGGATACTATCCACAGCATTTCTTAACAGTATTACTTTATGTAGTCTAGTGATATGTGCTTTTAATTTTTCTCTCATTTTATTCAAATTTTGGTTATTTTATTATTTTTTTAAATAAAAAAGTATACCAGTCTCCAGGCTGTACATTAATAAGGATTAATTTTGATTCATCAGAAATAATTCATTGTAACATTTAATGAGATGCAAATTAAATTGTTACTTACGTCTCCTTTAGAACAACACGAAAGCTATAGCAACGAAACTTTTAATTTTGAGTCGTGGTTGAGTGACAAGATTGACACCTAAGTTGGTACCCAACACTCCAAATTCTCCTATCATGTCAACGTCAGAGCTTTGAGATTCGTCAGAATAACGGGTATTATCCCCGCTACTCAATGGATATTTAGTGGAATCAGGGATCGAACACGCGACTCGCCTGAAATCTCGCAGGCTTGCTGGCATGACCACTTGGTTACCACGACTGCTAATGTAATACAAAATGAAAGCAATCGAAGTCTTCCGTTTTCATGCGTGTAATAAATTTAATAAAATAAAATATTAATTGCACGCAACTATTTAAGTAGTTGAATGCAACAATTTAATTTTACGGTAACCTTTTAAATATTCTAATGGATTATTAAATATGAAAAATCTCTTAGCTTACGTTTAATTATGAAAATTGTACAAAGTCTCGCTAAAAAAATTAAAATCTTGAAATGGAATAATTACTGAAATATATTGAAATGTTGTTTACTCCGTTTAATTGGGAAATTAAAATGAAAAATGCTTTTTTTTATTCTTAATGATAAATAAAAGCTACGAAAAAAGAAACGAAGTTACGAAAAGCAGATCCGAAAATAGGTTAGTGTAACTCATTCTTTAATTAAATTAACGCTCGTAAATTCCTCGGAAAGTAAACTATTTCTAATGTCAAAGAGGAATGGATTAGATTTAAACGAATGAAAATCCCCACAAGAAAATTTATAAAAATAAACATTTAGAAATTAACGGATGATTTGAAATTAAATCAAGAATTTACTTACTAAGCAACGTAAAAAAGGTATGTAAACAGATTGTAATAATTAAATAATGGCATTCTTTTAATTAAAACCCAACATTTTTGGAAAAACACAAAAATATTTCACACAAGGTTGAAAAGGTTTATTTCGGTAGGTATGCAAATCTCTTGGGAAATAGTATAAAAATAGATTCAATTTATCCATTTTAAATCAAAATTGCTGCATTGAATTATACTGTTATTTAATTTCTCTCCATAGCTCTTTAAATATATCAGTCCTTTCGGTTAAAAGTGATTTAAATAAGAGGATAGAAACTGAATTTGAGAAGATTAAGATATTAATTTTCTCTTGTGGTGCAATAACTGTTTAGCCTTGCAGTGATACAGTTCATTTCCAGTGCAATCTTTGAAACTTGAGTCTATCTTCGACAATTCGTTTCGATTTCCACTTCGGCTTTCAAGCTGTCGCCTAGGGAGATCAATTTCAACCTTTTATTAAAGACAATAGTTGTTTGCTTAAGTCTATAATACTTTAAAAGTTTCTTCTTGTCTTCACTCAACACTTTAAAGACAATTAAGTTTATTATTCCCGACATTAAATTCAAAGTGATATTAATGTGTTTTCTAATATTTTCATTGAGGCAGAACTTTTCATTCTAATGCTTTATAGATATAAATTTATCGCATAATTTAAAAATGTATGATATACCCATTTTAAAGTCATTGTGCTAAAATGGATCAAGTTCATTAAACTGTTGTAAACTGATTATAGGCAAATTGTTTTCACTATGGTATCAAATGAGTTTATAATTTCAAATGCATTACGGCAATTTTTGTATCACGCTTCCGTAATGAATAGTTTTGTGCGAAATCTCACTAGTGCCTATAATTTTAATTAACTACTCGTTATTCTACAGAAAAAATTCTTCAAAATAATGTTAACGATAGAGGTTTATTTATTAGAAAAAAGTAATTAGTTCAATTATTAACTTTTTATATCTGATTCTATTTAACCTTAATAAAAGTATACTTTATCATCAATATTATAGCTGTTGCCAGATTGAGTGTTTTGAGTGTTCCAATTTATATATATATATATATATATATATATATATCAAAAGGAGTACAACTTTTTTTTTTACCTCGTACGCTTATATTTCTTCAGTCTGTAGCATCTCTGGTGTAATTTTCTTTTATCTTGACTTATGAATAAAACTTTTGTTGTAATATCATGTAAACGTCAGCAAAACAACTCTCACACAATTTATTTACAAGACGATAACGTATGATCGAGAGAGAGAGGGGAGAAATTTAAAACAATAGCGATTGTCTCAGGTGTCCTGTTTTTACTAGTAACATAGCAATACTAAGCACTTTCTGAAGAGACCATGCTCGAAGGATGTACAGTCACTAAATGTTTTACCTTAAAGTAAATTCCAATCCTATAAACATCTTTTAAAATAAAAACAACAAAAACTCCGTGATTTTCTCTTTGATTTCAATTGCTAACGATTATTTTAGGTAAATCTCTACAACCTTTAAAATTCTTATATTCATCAAACCTTACGATATTCTCCAATTAAAGTTCTACATTTGATCATTGTAATAAAATTTAAGAATATGCACTAAAATATATACAATTAATAAGAATATACACTAAAAACTTTGTAAGTTTTTAATAACATTTATATAATCTATTTGTTTAATTATAGTTTGGAGCCTATATATCATGAGCTACCTAACCTAAAAACCTAAAGGGTCTTTAACCTTAAAAGGGAATTTTAAGCAATATAATATTTTCATTATAGTTAGAAATTAAACGAGTAGTTTGATTAAGTTTTACACTAATTATCATTTAAATACTTAAAAGTGGGAACAATAACTAACGAAACAGAGAGTAAAAATTACTTTCTAATATAAAATCAAAATTACTGTAATAATTATATTATTCAACTCTTACAATAATTCACAACATTGTTTTAAAATAACAAAAAAAAAATCCTTAATCACTACTGCGTATTTACCACCACAATAAACAGATTGTTTTGTTATTATTCCTTAAAAACAAATGAATAGAGTTGTGAAATATTTCTGTAAGCTTTGAAACTTTTGTAAGGTGCTTAGAGAAATGATTTACGCTTTAAAATTACAAGAACCAAGGACACAGTATAATAAAGATGTTTCAGCATTTTTTTTTTACATTAAGACAATACACTTACTCTCTATTTCCTTATATTAGTAATTATACTGTACAATTATATACAGATGTTTTTAAAAACTTAATGATCTTAAAAATTCGAAGGAAATACTTCTTTAGTACTTAGAAAAAAGAATACTATTTTTAATAAATTAAAAATTATTTAATTTGAATGTATTAATAAAGTTCAAAGATAAAAATAATTCATAAGGATTTTATGCATTGAACTCTAAAAAGCTACTTTTCAAATTCTGGAAAATAAGGAAGATAAAAGAAAGTGTAGGTGAAGATATATTCCCTGCAGCATGGGACATGAAAAAGCAATTATAAAATCGTTTCAGAAAGAACACGTCTTACAGAAATTAAAATTGCATGTACTTGCCAAATTGTACTTAATGTGCCACTAAGGAATTTAAATTAAAAATGCACGTTTCCTTCTACAGAAAATTTTAGGAGGAAAATAGTTTTTCAAGAAAGACGTTGTTTTTGGATGGATTATAAGAAATATTGATTTTGAAGAAGATAATACATTTTGTATTACTTTTTTTTTATTATTTTTATTTTTATTCGTTCAGACCAACAATAGAACAATTGATGTGTATATTCCAATCCTTTAGACAATTTTGAATGCAGAAAGGCTTTTTAATTGTTATGTATAATGAAAAACGGCACTATTGTCTCTTTAGAACAAATTAAAATACTTCAGATAAAACCATCACTAATATCTTGCATGTATGCAGGATGTTTTAAAACTCAGGACAAAAATTGAAAAGGTGATAAAAAAAACATCTAAACAAGCAATTATCACCAAGCAATGTATAAGTGGAGAGCAAACGGTGAACCGCTTAAAGGTGCGGTAATGGAAGGCATAAATGGAGAGTTTTTTTACACATCGTCATTTCTTCAGAGGGTTTCAGGAGGCATGACCTTTTCCTGATTATTGTTCGTCACCATGCCTCCTGAAATCCACGGTAGAAATGACGATGAGTAAGGTAACTCCCGCTTTATACTTTTCATTACAGCACCGTCTAATGATTCACCGCTTGCTCTATACATATGCATTGTATGGTGAAAATTGCTTATTTAGGTGCTTTCTATCACACCTTAAATTTTTGCCCATGAGTATCTAAACACCTTCATATGTACATAAATGCAGGTAAAGATGTATTTTCTTTAAAAAATTGCATTAAAAAGCAACTATTAAGTCGTTCCAGAAAAATTACATCTCTCATAAATTAGAATTGCATGTACTAGCCTAACTGTATTTAATGTGCCGTTAAGCAGTTTCTTTTTTAAAAAGCCGGGCATTTCCTTCTACACGCAGTTTTAGGAATAAAATAGTTAGGAGCTAAAATAGTTCTTGTAGAAACGTGCTGTGTTTTTAAATAGATTACCAAAACCACTGCTTTTTTAGGAAATCATACATTTAGTTTATATGAATCTATCTGTTTTTATTTTTATTCTTTCAGACTAACGATAGAACACTTAATGTATTCTAGCCCTTCAGACAATTTTGAATTCAAAGTGTTTCTAATTGTATTCTATAAGAAAAAACTACACTAATGACTTTAAAACAGACCAATATGCCTTAAGTAAAATTACCACTAATTTCATGCGTACATATAAAAATGTTCCTCATCCACTTGAGGTTTAGAACTTATTTCATATATTTTTTTCTTATCTGGCTAAGGATTCTGTTTAGTACACTTAGAGCCCATTTTTTTTTAAATCAAATAAATATCAGTTTTTCATATATTTAAAAGAAAACTTGATTAAAAGCTATATAAATAGCTGGTTGTAAAAATTTATCGCAAAAAATGTGAAAAGGATAATGTTTTAGTCAAAAAACTGAAAAAGTTGCATATTTTAGAGAACACTTATATTGAAAAAGAAATGCCGTACGATATTGATTTTTTGCATCTATATAGGGTTTATGCCTTATCATAAGAGTATGAATCTCAATTATCTACGTATTCAAAATTCCTTAAATAGTAAAAAAAAGTTACATAAAATTCTGAAGCACGTTCAAAAATATTTTTTTAATTCAAAATTTGGAAATTTTTTTAAAAATAAATACACTTCTTCCTCCCCCCCGTAAAAAAGCGCATTTTAACTTCAGTTACTTTGTTGAATAAATGTATTGCTTAATTTTAAATTTGCTTGTTTTTTATTCTATACTTATCCTAGTATCAAAATAAAAACAGTTTTAGAAGGTTAATATTTCACGTATTTTAACAAAATCACTTAACAAATTTTGCTACTTTTGTTGAAATCAAAATTTACAACAAAGTTGGATATCTTAAACCCGAAGGAAAAGAATAAATAAATAAATCTCTTTCTCAAAGAATTCGAAAATGGTGGTTTATGTAAAGAAAATGTTTCTAATATTTGTCTTCAAGTATGTTTAAGAAAAAAAGAAAAATTACTCAATAAACTTTTGCTGAATTAGTTCCTAAAGAATTTTAAATCCGAAACTCTATTCCATCGAGAATGTTCATACAGAAATAGTAGTTTTCCTGTATTTAAAATATTAAGGATTTAAAAGTCCTAACATGAAGTGTGTAAGGATTAGTGGAAAAGACGCTATAACTCTGGTGCTTATTCTAACCAACTGATTTTGATTTAAAACTGAGAAATCCCTCGTCAAAAACTTATTGTTCTTTAATATCTATAAAAAGCTATTTTAATTAAAACAAATAATCACGATTACAAAAATATTTAAATTATTTTGAACAAAAAATTAATTTTACCGATTATTAAATTTTCTATTAAAAAATTAATATTAGTTTCTTTTCTACCCCTGAAGGCAGCTATTTTTAAAAATAAATTCACGCATATTTCTTAATTTTACAGAAACATCAAAGAAAAATCATTTCGATACTATCCGATGAGTATTTTATTTTTCTTTAGATAAGATCAAATTAAATTTAAAAATAATTCTAGTTTTCCAAGATTACAAATTAAATACTTCTGCTTGCAGCCCCCCCACCTTTTTTTTTTTTTTTCAAGTTCAAACTATTACTTGAAATAATTTTGAATTTTTCAAGATTTGTAGTATACAAATATAGTTATTTGACATTTTCTAAGCCTTACTACTTTTCTTTTATAAATAAATTTTATAGTAATTTATTAAAATATTATTGCCATTTTCCGTAATTATAATTTCTAATTAACTTTGTAACCACAATTTCAAGTTTTTTGCTTCAAATGAATTTAAGAATTTCTGAATAGGATATTTAAGACTTCTGTTTCAATAATTAGTTTAATCTAAAGCACTGATTGCTTACAAATTTGAGCACAGTTAATTGAAAAATGATCGTAATTTCTTTAATAATAATTTGTTTTAAACTTGTTTTCACTAATCTTATTTGTTTGTTTTTAAGGCAATTAGGAATTTCTTAGTAAGAAACGTTTAAGAAGGGATTGTGATTAAAATATAATAGAAATTGTACTAATTATGAGAAAATTATTCTGTAAACAAATTAAGATGTTTCCAATGTTTTTAAAAATTTAATGAAATCTGCATTGAAATGCTTGATTCTGAAATATTGTGTACTCGTATGTAACGTTTAAAATTATCTATGTAGTTCTCTTTATTTTCATTTATTTGTTACTAGGAAATTAATAGTTTTAACTTTGATCATTTATTTAATAAATTTAGTCGTTTACTTATGAATTCTGCTTCTTTTTGGAGGCTGAGGTAGCTTTGTGGTCATAGTCGCTTCAGGCCTTTTTCGTCGAGTCGTGGGTTCGAGTCCAAATGCCCCGAAGACCCAGTGGGACTGATGCACTTTGAATATATATATGTCCCATGTCCTCCCGTTGGCGTGATGTAGAGGTTTTGAGAGAGTAGTGCAAACTCAAGTGTCGTCCTCGTCACTTCACCGAGGCTCAAAATTAACGAGGTCCGTCTCCAATAGCCCTCGTGTTGTTTCTCAATGCGACGTTATTAAACAATCACATCTCTATCGCTCCATTTTAGAGGAAAGGATTTTGGCAAATCGTTTGGTCTTTTGAGTTGTAAATCTGTAGTAAAATCTTTGAAGCTGTATCGTAGCTATCATAAAGATAACATAAGGCTATAAAATAGTTTACTTTTATTGAATGCGGATATTTCTCTTTATTTATCGTTCATAGGGTAGTGCAAATTTTGCAGATCTCTTTCATATCCTTTTTACGTGAAGTTACAAACATCAAAATAAGTACTACTAAATAAATGGGTCAGATTAATACCGTTATGTTTTGAGACAATTACATACTAAGCCTGAATCAATGTAATGACGTTGCACAAAATACATTCTATTACATTTATGAGCACTATATCCTTTCTTATCAATACAATTTAAAATAAAAAAAAAATATGACAAAGGAATTGAGACGAAACCTTAAAAAATAACTAAAAATGTAAGAAACATGGACAGTGAAAGTTATTTTTAGCTTTAAAATACATTTATTGTAATAAGTATATCTGACTTCATATGCATTCGGGTTATTTCGAAATATGTATTGTCTATGAAATAAGTATATTCTTTGTTCTTTGACTCAATCAGAAGAAATTCTAGAATACTTTGAGATCCAGGTTTAAGTCTTAATAAGCAAGATTTGAAAAATTAATAATTAGAAATTTCATACAGATATTAACATCCTGTAATTATGAATTTAGAAATTGCAACCGAGATTTAATTGCAGAGTATTGCTTCCCCAAAATAAATATTTTCTTCACATATTTTGAAATGTGTGGCCGCGGTAGCCTAGTGGTCATGGTCACGGACTCGAGACTGGCGGTTTCCGTCAAGCCAGGGATTCGAACCTTAATGCCACTAAAGACCCACGGTGTAGCCGAGGATGATACACGTTAATTCTGTCGATGTTCAAAGTCCTCCCATTGGAGTGGCGCGGAAGTTAGGAGGGGGTGATAGCTCAGGTGTCGTTCTCGTCACTTGACAGAGGATAAAAAATTTCTAGGTCCTTCACCAACGAGCCTCGTGTTGTTTCTAGTGCGACGTTAATAAAACTAAAACCAAACCTTTGAATATTTGACGATAAAATCTTTCAAATTACTCCTTTTTGCTCTTTAATAATTAAAATACTAAATAATCTAACTTCCTTTACTTTTACGAGCAATCGCCGTTTTACTGAATGGAATGGGTTCTTTAATCAAAAATTTTATTTTAGAACCTGCTTCAGGATTCCAATTCTCAGTAAAGCAATCGACAGGAAGACAGTCTTGATTAATTGAATGTTTAATGTCGCATTTAGAAGGAAATTGAAGACTATTGGTGACGGACCTCGTAGTTTTCAGTCTTTGTTTTGGGTCGAAGATGACACCTGAACACACTTCTACAACGCGCCAACATAGTGAATTGGAAACTCGACAGATTTAACGTACATCAACCCTCTAGACGACTGGTCTGAAATACTATCAGAAATCGAGTCCGGGACTCGATGGAAACTACGCTGGTCATGAGCACTCGACTAGGAATAAAGGCATTAGTACAAATATAAACTCAGAAGCTCTGATCTTAATAATATTTTTTTCATATCATCTTAGACTAAAGCAATTTCTTAATAAATATTAAAAGTTCTATTCAAAGTCATGGAAAGAACAGATTTAGCCACCCAAGGTACGCTTTTTTTATAATTATTATTAAACTACCCAATTAAATATAAGAATTAAAGTAAACGATGAAATATCGAGAAATAAACAATAGTAAACTTTTCCGATATTGAAATTAAAGGAAACAATAAATTATTAAAGTGAATATTATATCAGCTACATGTAATTAAAATTAAATCAAACGATAAATTATTAAATTGAATATTATATCAGTTACATGTAATTAAAATTTAATCAAACGATTAATTATTAAGTTGAATATATTTAAGCTCAATGTAATTAAAACTGAAGCAAACGATAAAAAATTGAAAAGTTATCTGGTACGTCAAAAGTCATCTAACTAAACAATAGTCCGTTGTCTGTCTAATAATATTTGTTGCAAGCTTTTTGTTATATTCGCAAGAATTTTTCCTTTTGCATTCTCTCCAAATAACAGAACTATGTTCATATTTTTTAGGTGTGTAGCTTTAATAAAGATAATTTTACATTTAAAAATTTCGTCAAGAAGAATATTATGAAAAATTCTTATATTTGAGCAAAAGTCAGCATCATTACCGTATTATTAATTGCCACAGTTAAGGACAGCAAATTTATCTTAAAAAAGATAAGATACCTTTTTTCTTTATTTTCTGCTTCGTTTAGTTTAGTTTTTATTAACGTCGCACTAGAAGCAACACGAGGGCTATTGGCGACGGACCTGATAATTTTGAACCACGGTCAAATGACGAGGACGACACCTGAGCTGGCACCCTCCTAACATTCACATCACGCCAACAGAAGGACTTTGGGCACCGAACAGATTTAACTTGCATCAACCCCGGCTACATGTTATTTTCTGCTTCATAAATATCATAATCAATTCTTTAAATGTAGTCTTTTATTAACTATAGGTAATAGAGTTTATCTTTTAAATACATATTAAAATGGAAGTCTTAAAATTTTTAAAACTATATTAATATTTATTTCGTTTCACTTAACCAAGGGGTTCAAAATTACGAAATCTATCACTAATAGCCCTCTTTTTGCTTTTCAGTGCTACGTTAATAAACAATCACAGCCTATTTCATTCACCTTTTTTTAATGGGATTTTCACATAATTATGCATTTCAATAATAAAAATTCAAAAAATTTCATTAGTTAAAGATTCTGGGCGAATAAAATACAAACAATTTATATGAAATAACAAGCGGAAATTAGTTTTTGCACTACTTTTTGTTGATTTGTTTGTCACATTTCTATTATTTTATTTCTATTATTTTATTTCTTCTATTTCGACGCTTCTAAATACAGTCGTTTCTTGTCATCATTTTTACATCTTCTTGTAAGATTAGACTTTTTCCTAATTACTTTGCTGTCGGAATAAAAACCATTTCGTCCTTTGTTCTTCACTTTCTGAAATTCCACTACAGTTAATGTTGATATAATATCACGTTTCGCCAGCCATTTTAATTTCGTATACAAAACTGTAGTTTTCAGAAACGTACAAATAATTTTACATTTAAGAAGTAGAATATAAAATTTCTTTAAAAAGATATAATATTTAAAAATAATGGATGATTTTAAAATAAATATTTATATGATTTTATATGCATAATTGAGCACTAAAGGGAATACTGATATGATGTAGTAAGTAGCACTTCTCTAGTGAGGATTGATGTTCACTTCAAATATAAGGAGCTAACAGGTTAACAGTACAAGGGCGACTTAAAAAGTACCTGTGTTTAAAGATAGATGGCATTTCTACGAAAATTTGACGTTATCATTGGGTATCATCGTTTGTTAAACGACACCAAAACAAATGTGACACTTATTGATAAGTTAGTTTTGATTTTAGTAACAAATAGCTGCGAAATCAAAATTTGTTACCTTAGCGTTGAGCTGTCGCCGTCATCCTTCAGGTCTCACCATCAATGAGACCAGGATTATACATCTAAAATGAAGCAACAAACAAATGAATGAGTTTTCTGTGATAATTCTTCTCTAAAGAAGGCGAAGATGGTCTCAATGGCAGTCGTACTTATGTTTGTGGGAGTGGGCTTCTTGGGGGAAAGAATCAAAAACTGGATGCTATTCTATAGTCTGTTACCTCATTCCTATTTCCAATATTTTGAAGCTACCTCGCACATTTTAGTAGAATCAATATATGTTTTCGATTTGAATGGAGTTTTTCCAAGTTTATATGCATTATTTTCTCACAATTTTAGTAAAATTCTTATTTTGTGTTTCTAAAACTGAAATTTCTAGTATTTACTAGCTATTTAGAATTTGTTTACGTACTTTTCTCCTCAGTATGTTACACATTAATTACGAAATAATCCCACAGTTTTAAAAATAATTAAATAAAAAAAATTCTATTTTATTTACAATATAAGATAGCGTACTTACTAATTGAACTATTAAATCAGATTAGTGAAATTATACATCGAATTATGTAAAAGAGTATACGAAGTAGAACCGAAATTACACTGAAATGATATAAGTTAAACATAATTACCAAAACAATTATAACACTTTCAAATCAATATACTGATAAGATATAACACGAAAAATGTGTTAAAGAGAATCGCATACAATATTTTTTGAAAAAAATTAATTTTTCTACAAAAGATACCTATATATATTAACATATATTATATATATGTACTTTTCGGGATTCATATCATATGGTTTCTTCCATTAACATTAAAATTTTTAAGAAATCCATAATTTTATAATAAACACTATGCACATGTGTAATATATATATATTTTAACTCTTTATTTTTGTTCGATACTTTTCCACCTTTTGGTACATTTCAACAAAAATTCTTATTGAATAAATATTATTTTTCAAGCAATAGCATGAAATTCGCATTGTTTTTATAAAAAGATTTTAACATTATTTTACTTTTCTAATTTAAAGAACATTATAATCAGTAAATGTTTCTCTGCTTCTCAGTATACTCCGATTAGCTTCTTTGTATCTTCTGTTGCAGCAGTTTTAGGTGTTTCGTTCTGACAGTTAAGAATATGCGGACACAGAATACCAGATAATTGACCACAGAATAGGATCAATTAGTCTTAATTAGCTCTTCTAATCCGTCTCGATTCTCCATGGATGGATGATTTATTTTTCACGTCATGTTTTCCATTGACCATTTGACCCTTTCAACAAATCCGTCTCCAATGATAAGCTATTGTTACACTGTAAAAGTTTATCGAGTGAACTTGCAACTTAGAAGTTCTCATTTTAGAGAAGAAATAAAAGTTGTAAAAAAAAATACGGAATAGAGAATGTGAGTCCTCACTTTATTTAGTCTTTTGAATGTTTTTATTTAATTTAATACTTATGATTAAGAAAATTCTTACCATCAAATAGAAAATGAAATTAATTTCGTGCGGTGTCAATTGTTAATTTGTCTTATGTTAAACAAATGTTTATTTGTCTTATATGTTTAAAAACGAAATATGCTGAATGGAATTATAATAGTTCTAAAGTGAATCATTACTTTAAAAATATATCTTTTACAGGAACATTGAAAGTATGTTGCATCTTCAAGGAGGCTAAATTCAATTTAATATTATTAATTTAGAATTAATTATATAAATTCACTTATAGCATAAGTGTTATTATTAATAATTTATTCTTTTAACATTAATATCAAAATAGTATACAATTAATTTAGCATTAATATTATTAGCGGGAATCACACAGTTCATTTATCATTACTTATTCATGCACTCCATTCGCATTTATAATTGAACTTTTTTCGATACTCTTTGTCTTGTTTGAAAGTTAATTTGGTCATTCTTGTTTGTTTGGATCTCTTAATAATATTGTGTTTGTATCAAAATCGAAAATAAGTTATTTTTATTAAGTCAGTTAAATCTAACAACTGACACTTATTTTGCTTATATTTTTTTCCTTTGAAGTCAATCAAAGTATTGTTTAAAATTATTAATTGCATTGTTTTATCCATAAGTAATAAAAATAACTTAATCTTATACTCATTAATCCTCTTAATCCTCAGCGGAGAGGAAGAGAACTAAAAAATATCATTTTAATTAGACATATAAGTAAATATTTACCACTGAAAATTAATTCACCCTTATTGTAATTAGGGAGAATTTTTAGCCAGCATTTGTATTTAAAACCCTAATTCGGCTTAATAATGTCATGTGGTAATTTAATGAAACCAAGTTAATAAGAACTTCAACTGAGTTTTCAGTTAATTTATGTTGTTTTTGTTCTTCATATCTTGCAGCTAAGGAATTAAAACAACTTTGAATAAAAAGGAACCCCAAAAATTAGATGACACGGAGCGCTGAAGATCAACGAAATTAGCTTCAAAAAGTCATTGAGGGAAAGAAAAATGCTAATTACCTTTTTAATTAAGAGTTTGGGTAAAATAATTGTTTCTTTATTTGTTCATATTAATTGTAAGAAAGCTTATGAATAATGACTTTTAGTTAGAACCTATGACACACTACGGAAATCCAAGTCGATTTATCATTGAAAGCTTAGAAAATAAGCTCACAAAAGAAGTTTTTAGAAAATTCAAATTATTAATTTCCTTTTTAGATAACTGATCCTGTTAAATTTTGTATTAGCAATAGAATTTCTTACATAATTAAGGTTTAAATTTAGAATAACTTTGCTTTTAAATATCGCACAAATTAGATATTTTTGAAGGAAAAGGATGTAAAATATTGTATATGAATTTTTAAAACTTTGAAATGACTGAGAGTGTGTTCTGATAAAATGAGAAATACTCCCATCATCCTTTAAATGTAGACTAGCATCTTTTATTTTGCCACTATTAAATTCTTTTGCTATTTGATATTTAAGCGTTATTGTGTTATGATATCGCATACTTTTTATCAAATTGCGACAAAAACTATTCGTTGTCATCGTTATCTAATAGAGCATGAAATTCACCATGTAAAATATTAGGAAGACAATTTATAAAATTTAAATAAATGTCAAATGAAATAGATTTCGAATATTGTTATTGATAATGGTAAAAACATCTTAGTGTATCATTAACTGAAAAAAGTATTAATGGAGTTGTTATTTATGTTTTAATTACATTAATAAATAAATAGGCTATTCTTATCTCTTTAAAACACCACTAATCTAATTTGAAACTTAATATTTTTATTCATAACTGAGTACTCAAAGTCTACCTGTTAGAACAGAAAAATAATAAAATATTTAAATGCTTCTAAGTAGCAATTTAATTTTTTTTCTTTATTTTCTTTTTAAGCTACAAATAGAAGCATTATTGTTCATTAACATAGTGATATTTTGGTTAACGATGGCCTTAGCTAATGATGTACTTGGTCAATGGCGAGATTCTGAAAATAAAAATGTCTTGGGTAGTGACGCAGGCTATGGTTTAAGTTGCCCCGTCAATTATTCCATTTTGTTTCAATGCCATGTAGCAGTGTTTAAATGATCTTTATATAAAATGATCTTTATATAAAATGATCTTTATTAAATGATCTTTATATAAAATGATCTTTACATAGGAAAATTAATCAACATGGAACTATTATTCGAGACAGGAGTAGAAAGAATTTGTCGATTACTAATATAACACTTGTGTAAAACCGTGCCTCAAATAATGTGGTAAAAGACAATAATCCTGGAATGGATTACCGTCTTTAACCAAGGTATAAATGTGTAAACTTAAAATCTTGTTTGAATCATGATTAATCTGATTTGTAATTTAACATTTTTGCAGTTGCAAGAATTGAGTATTTTCATTAAATATCTTAAACAAATATTTTTCTCTTAAGCGTATCATTCAATAAAATTATTAATGGTTCTTTATATTTCATTAAAATTTTCTATAAGGTTTGCCCAAATGAATAGTGGACAAGTTGAAAAAAAGGAACATCATTATTGAAAATTCAAAAGAAATAACCTAAGCACTTGAATTAGTGAAATACTTATCACGACATTTCTGCAGATGGTCAATGACCTTGGTGTAAAACAGAAGTCAGGAAAGTGGTCTATATCGACCCTCGGGGGTAGATCCGAACTAGGGGGTTGATTAGGGGTCGATGAATGAATACCATTGTAAAGATGCTTTTTAATAATCGAACTGTGAGTTAATTTTATATGAATATAAACATTACGTAAAAATATCCAAAACTAGTAATATGGCATTTCCCTTTTTAATCGCGTTTCCAAGCTCATGTATGGTTGAATATGACTTCAGTCATGTTAATTCTATTTTAAAAAAGAAGAGAAATAAATGGAATATAGAGAGTTGAGGAGAAGTGAGACTGAAATTCACAAATTTTGTACCAAATATTGCTAATCTAGCCAAGAGAAAACAAGAACATCCTTACCATTTATTTATATAAAAATTTGATTTTGTCAGAACCAAAAGTGAAAAAAGAACTTAACTGTTTCTTAAATGATTTAATTTATTTAAGAAACAGGTAAGTTACTTTTCTTTTGTTATTTTTATAGAGGAAGTCTATGAGAGAATTTTAAAATTTTTGGGAGTCGATGATCAAAACGTTTGGCGGCCCATGGTGTAACATAACAGAGGCTACTTTTTGAAGAAATCCTGAATTGTTTCCTTTACTTCGTCATCCAAATGAAAACATCTCTCTTACAAAGATTTTTTAAGTGGTCGAAAAAATACGAATTGTGTGAATGATTTGTTGCTTTGCGAAGTTTCTTGAGAGTACTGCAGTTTTGAGCATAATTAATACTGCACTTTTGTCGCAGGAAACCAATTAAAAGTGGTCAATGGTAATCGAAGAAAAACATTAACATCACTTTCCTTGAAGGCGGCATTACTTTTGTGAACGTGAATTAGTAAAAATTATTCTGAAGCATAAGTATATGGACAACTAACAGAAATCGGAATTATAAGTTTATATTCAGAAAAATATTATATTCGTAGCACTATTCTTATGATGTTATTGTTGTAGAATACAAAACACGAATAGGTTTTTTGACATGAAATTTAGCGATATGCTTTACAACGTCGATTTCTCACAAGTAGATAACACGAAAATTTATGTATATATATATATATATATATATATAATGATTTAACTTTTATTTAATAATTTCTCTTAATAATAATTTAATTTTCTATTCTATCCCACCCACCCCCTTAATTCAAAAGTAAAGGGTTCATTTTTATTACCTGATCCAATTCCAAATTATCCTTTTATTTATTAGATCCCACGCTCATAAAATTTGCTTAATCCTCTTTCCCACTGTCGTAAATCTGTCACAATAACCCCTATTAGACTATCTGTCTATAGTTGAAATTCCCTGGAATCCCTAATCATGTGTCACGTGTTCTATGACGTCTATTATGGAAAGTCCCAATAATATAATTGGATGCATAGTGAAAAAGCGCACTTTTTTTCGCTTCGAGAGTGCAGGAGACACAGCCAGGAAACTAACAATGTAAGAACTTTTCTGCTCTCTGTTTTGCTTTGGCCCGGCCTGCCGACCTTGCACCGCGCTTTCACAAATATATAACAATCTCATATTCTTCTGTGCTCTTGTAATGTTCATCAAACTGAGGAATAGTACCTACAGCCGTGAAACTATAATCTCTCTCTCTCAAAGAATAACAAATAAAGACTATAGTTGAACTTGGATTCGACTCGCATTCTTTCATTACTTAAATGTTATTACACACACACTCACATATATATATATGAGTGTGTATGTGTGTGTGTGTGTGTATACGTATACTGACACCATGTAAGATAGCTTTAACGAACTGCTTCTAGTAAAAAATATCTGTCCGTCAAACTTCCATAACACTTAACTATCCCAGTGACAGGATCTGCATTTCATCAACGTTAACAAAAAAAGCATAATTCATTTTTATCGTAGTATCGAACAATAATGCTCAAAGCACATCATAGAGACGCGCGACTACTTGGGCTAAGAATCGCATGGATCGGATAGGTAAATGGTTACTGTTCTCTTCAGTGATGAACAGAAATTCTGTATGGATAGGCCAGATGATTGAGCCTATTATTG
Source organism: Nephila pilipes (assembly GCA_019974015.1). Classification (NCBI taxonomy): domain Eukaryota; kingdom Metazoa; phylum Arthropoda; class Arachnida; order Araneae; family Nephilidae; genus Nephila; species Nephila pilipes. Next base: position 612,566 of record BMAW01022834.1, read on the forward strand.
GTACGACTTCCGATTCGAACCTCGTTCTTTATTTAGCTGGCAGCAAGGAGATGTTCTGTCATGGTGTGGATCGCGTTCTGTTTCAACGGCGCAAATAATGTATGTTTCCTACAAGGTAGTCTATGTTCATAAGATTATCAGAAAGAGTTTCAGACTCATTTGGAACCATTTGGAAAAGGTTTAAGAGGTGGTAACTGTGGGTATTCCAAACGACAAAAACTTTGATGAACACTTCTACATCAACTTAAACTTGTTTTATATGGAATCAAATTATCATTATGGATTGACCATCTGTTATCTTGGATCTTAACGAGGTAGAAAATCTTAGGGAGCATTCGCACGAGATATGTATACCGGTCACCGCCAATTTTCAACCCTATCCGAGTTAAAGCAGCAAATCGACCAGAGTTGGATCTCATTAAAACCTGATTTTCTGCAAACCTTAGCTCAAAGATCATCTATTCTAATTAATTTCAAAATTTGAATTATAATGGAAAAAAACTGTATTACTCCAAATATTTTTGGGACAGTGAATTTTTTATCTTAATGTTTTCATCAAAAATTATGAACGTTGTATGGTTTTCATTACTGCAATAAATTGCTGTTGTGATTTTCTCCATTTATTATTTTTCTTCTTTATTAGATAATTTTTCGGTATGCATATGCATGCTAAAATTCAGCAAAAACTCTGGTATACCTTACATTTTAATTTTTAAGAAAACAGGTGGTTTTTTTTTTTTTTTACAAAATGGATCTCTTATTTTTTTGCATTTATTACATATACAACAGATAAAAAATAGTAGTGATTAGTAAATATTTGTTATAGAAGGATTAATTGATTAGTTTTATTAACGTCACACTAGACTCAGCTCTAGGGGTCCCTCCGAGGTCTATTCTATTGGCGACGGACCTCTTAATTTTGAACCTAGATCAAGTGATGAGAGAAACACCTGAGTTAGCACCTCCCACTCCTAATTTCTACACAACCCCAATTTTATTTGTAGAAAGATTAGTATTTTAAATACACTGATGCAGTCAAGAAAAACAAACTAAGAAAAACCCTTTTAATATTTAAACTATGATAAAATAATTATTATATGCTTCAACTAATTTAAAATGCCACTTTATATCATTAGCTATATGTTTTTTAGAAGTAATGGCATTTATACTCAATTTCAGTAAATATTTTTAATAACCGATCACATTTTTCAAATTATTAATGCAATTGGGAAACATGAACAATGAAGGAAATTGTAAAATAATTACTATAAATAAAACCACTTTTAAAGTTATCTGTTTTACATAATATCAAAATATTATATTTGTATGAAAATCTATGTTATATAAGAGCACGTATTATGAAATAATTAATATTAACTATCTTAATTTAAATATAACATATGCATACATTTTAGAAAGAAACAAAATACGGTATAAATTAACATTACTATTTATATCTAAAAAGTATTCTGCCCTGCATGTAACACCTTCCTTTTTTCCCTTAATGTTTCCATTTTAAAAATTGCTGTATTTAGTAGTTTATATGCATACTAGCATTTGGTGTTTTTTCGTCCCATTTTAAACAGTTTATGTTTTTCGAGATTCCAGAACTACACCAAGAACAGGTTTCATTTTTTAAAAAAGGTATCCACATAGCTTTTTGGGTCTCTTTGAAACTCAAAATCCTTTTGTTGAATTCTCAAATGGCTCATGTAACTCCATGTTTCTCAATATATCTGTGCACAAATATCTTTTTGGGACACTTCGACCAAATCATATTAAGCAAACATTCATCTGCATTATGTGTTCCACAATTGATTCACCTTTTTAAGAGTTCATTAGAAGCAAGACATTACTTTCAAATACATGATTGAAAGTTTTGCATTCCCCTTAAGAAAATAATGTAGAATAAGGAAATCCCAATGATTCCGATGTTTCCTACAGTATCAATGCTGCTTCATTTCCATCGAACACGATGAACCAGTGTAATTGATATCATACTCATTTTTATGTCCGTCAAACCACATATCAAATTCTACTCTTGATGCTCTGTGTTCCCTTTCTGTAATGGAACAATGAAGACATATCTTGCATATAACTTCAAAATCATAAACATAGTAAGTAAATATATCTATAACACCGATACTAACCAAAGATATATGGTCCCGTGTCAAACGATTGTCATAAAAAGAAACACTTATGTCGACAAATAGGACATTAGCAAGTGCTTCGCATACAATTCGTATTTCTTCGTGTATTTCTCTTAGCATAGTCTTTGCAGAAACATCATAGGCTTTGTGAAGAAGTTTTGTAAATTAGCTGTATGTCCTTTATGAAAAAAGGCAAGATATTTATTGCAACACAAAATTTTTCAATAGTCGACAAGTCTTTTTCAATGTTACAGAATGCATGCCCATCCCGTAATATATCTGGAATAGCATTTGTTTGTCTTTCATTTGATGTTTCTGCAGCACAAACGTTTGAAGTGCACCATCTGCAATTTAAATTTGAAGAGTGGGAAAATCGTAACTTTTTTTTTTTTCCCAGGTTCGAACTTAATTTTTTTTTTGTCATAATTCGGGTATTCAGTTTGACAAACATTTTATTGATTTGTATAAAGTTCACAATAGGGAAATTTCCAGTATCAGAACATACGGTCTTTTCTATAATTAAGATCTGCAATTTTTTTTTTCTGTTGTGGTATCAATTGCATTCTCAACATCACTACCCCAACTTTTTTCGCCGCTTAACGCGAAACATTTTTTTGTGAAATCTTCAACCAAAAAAAAAAATAAAACAGTTAAAAAAATAAACTTCAAAAACTTTAACAGTTTCAGCACAAACAATAATGAAAGAAAGTCTTGATATAGACTGGTTTTTTTTTTTTGTCCTATTTAAAGTGTAATTAGAATTAGCTCGAAATCTACACTACAAACAAAACACGAGATATTAACAATAATTGCTTATAATGAAAATTAATATCACAAAAACACAGTAAAAGGTTACCGTTATGATCAAAACAAAAAATAATAATTTTAGAAAAGTTAGTTTTGATTAAAAAAAAATAGCATAAAATTACTGAGATCTCTAAAAGAAGGCGTGGTCAAATCCCAAAGTTATTTTGTTTACATTTTCAATTCCTTTTTTTTAAACTTCTTGTAGATATGAAAGTAATATATCAATCGAGAGATAATAATTCTAGTAATATTATTAAATAAAAATAAAAAATCCATTTTTTTTTGTGTGGACATTTTTGGTGTACTGAGTCCTCTTAATGGAAATAGGGCTCAAGATCGTGATTTCACTTTAAAATAGTGAGCCACAAAGTTTGCGACAGCAACCACTACATTAGTGCGATGTAGTTTTGGCCATTTTTTTCTTGGGTGGGGGTGGAGAGATTTTTCTACCCCATGGGGGAGAAGATCTGTTCACCTTGAGTGATAACTGTGATTCGAATTCCTAATGATTTCGTCCTAAGAAAACTTGTTCGGTCTTGTTTTGCAATGCCTTTAACAATCAAGCTAAAAGGTATCCCTCCAGTTATTTATGAAAGATTTTTATACCTGCCATTGTTGAAGAGAACCACCGCACAGTAAAACAAAGAAAAACTTAGATAGATCAATATACTAGAATATGTCTATAAAATTCAGAGAATCAACTGAAAGTGATGTTGGTTCTCTTCTTACGCTCGGTTCGGTGGAGAATATTTGTTTCCACTGCACACTCATTCGCTTGGATTCGAATGTAGTGATAAGGACGCCAGGACTCGTCGCCCGCTATGATGCATTTCATAAAAATGCAGGATCTTCGTTATAACTGATCAAATGCTGCATCTTGTGAGGAGGGGTAGGGTGTTTGGGTATCCATTGTTCACAGATTTTACGGTACTTCAGAGGTTGGCAGACAATTGATTGCATCTTTCCTTTACTCAGACATAGTACTGTACACATGTCATGAATCTTCGATTATCTCTAATCATTTCATCAACACAAGCAATGGATTTATTTCCGATCTCGGCGTTTGCTTGTCCTGATCTTGAAAGATCCGATATTGATGTACAACATTCATGAAAGATTTTACGCCCTTTGTTACGAGTTTTTTCTTCTAAACGATGCTCACCATAAACAGCAACCATTCGACGATAAGTGTCGACTTAACACTGACCCTCTACCACTAAAAGTAGTACTATTGCGCGTTGTTCTGTGCTAGACGCATCAATCTTTAGCACGAGTTAACACTAACTTTAAATGTTCACATACGAACAGGTTTATCGTCTATACGAAAACAGAAATACACTTTTTGAACATTCTCTTATAGCCCTGAATAGTGGCAATGCTATCTCTGCTGAAGAACTCAAAATATTAATACAATATACTTATAGTTTCAAATCATAATAATGAAGAGAGAAAATATTTTTTTAAAAAAATGGTGAATGAAATGAATATGAGAGGGTTGTTGTTGTAAAGATCTTACTTTAATTCTTATCAAAAAATAAATTCTATCAAAGTGATTGTAAACATTAGAAAGTATTCTAGTGTCACGTCATATATAACAAGTACGAATGAAATGGGTCTCTCTATCAAGCGTTTAGAGGAATAATGGAACGTTAGTGCAAAGTCCTTTTTTCAGCAAGAATTTAAGTGGACATTTCAATAGAATAAAAATGTAGCCATAGTAAGGAAATATCAAACAAAGAATTCTGATTGCTTAGAGAATGCCGAAGAAATGATTGAATAGTTGAGAAAAGTAGTACGATTTTAGTAGAAATACGAAACATAAAACAACCTATATTCAACAATATTTTTAGTGCTTTTATCGGAATTTTCACTTAATAAGCATTTTTATACACGAAGTCTTATACAAAAATTACATGCTTCCATAATACATAAATTTGTAATCACAGGTTCATGTTAAATGAATGGAGAAAGATTTGAATGTCCTTTTTATAAAAAAAATTCTTTTTATATATATTTCTATTTTTTCTTTTTCTTTTTTACGTTTTCTTTTTTTTTTTTGAAATTTAATTTGAAAGTGTTATTATTTATATCATGACAAAATAAAGAAATTTGGAGTTATTGAGATTTTAAAGGCATTAAATAGGTAGCTGAATAACTGAACACACACTTACACAGAAGGAATTTATATTTAAAATTAGTATTCTTTGAACAATTATTTTAGATTCAATTGAATCTTGAACAACCTTATTACAGCGCCATTATATGTCTACTGTTGTTTTTGTTGTCATGTCCATTGATAATGCAGAGTGTAGTTTAGGTACTCTCAAAAACTTGAATGACAGCAACTACCAGATCAGATACCTTAGGGCTATAGAGAAATTGCACTATCCATAGAAGAGGGAGCCATAGCCTCAAGAGAGCTTGAACTTCTATCGGTTGGTCCAGGGAAGGTATTTTATTTCCATTCTACCGGCCACTTAAGGGTTCAATGGTGACATTCCCGCATGTGCTACCATGGGACGTACCCTCTGGGGGCTGCAGGCTCCTTCGAGGGAATACGTCTAATATAATTCCATTGCAAGAAAAATTGATTGTAAAATCGTATAATATTTAAAACTACTTCGTTCCCTCTTTTCTTTAATTTTTGTAAAGATTTCTTTTTCAGATCATTGTAAGAAATTCTTTTAATCACATTTCTGTATGAGATGCAATAAAGAATTTTTATAGATGGACTCAAAAATGTTTTCATAAGCAGTAAATGATACTGACATCTTTGAATATAACAAACAGTGAAAACCATTTGATCCAAACTATATTTAGTCTTTGCATTTTTTTCTCGGTAAAATTAGCCTCGACTTGAATATCCTGAAGAAAAGTCCAAAACTTTTATTAAGCCTTGTAAAGTGACAACTGATGCATGTGTATACTTATGGTTAAAATATACATTCTTACTTATATCTAGATGTATATCCTGCCTGAAGATATGTTTACTCAGGAGACCGTTGCTTTTTCTTATGTAACATCATGCTGGAGTTATTAAATAAGTAGCGGGCAATGAATATCGCAAATATTGATGTATTGTCAGACATATCAATATTATATAGATGATATATTATACGGAAATATACTGAATGATACCTAAGCTAGTCCTCCCTTTCAGATTCCAAAAATACATGCAAAGGTTAAAAGTTAATTAATTATGATTAATTTACTTTAACCTTTACAAATTTTTAAAGGTTAAAACTTTTTAAAGAAATGAGATTTAATAAACATTTCTATTCTAAAGGTCTAGTTGATAATTTTGCTGAACTAACATTATGCAAATTACACAATGAAATGCTAATCAATAAATATCCCAATAAGAGCCGCACGGTGAATTATTGGTAATGATACTCAATACCATGTTTGGACCATTGATAAATGTAGAAGATATCAGAGCTGTGGACATCACTCATCAAAATTCTACATCTCTCAATGACTCTGAGATTTATCTAGATTTATTGTGTGGCAGTTCCAATAAAGACCTCATTTCTCAAATGGCCATAAGTGGACAGTTTTAGAAATAGTCTATAGTCTTTATTAGTGCAGCACTGAGACATTTTGATCACATTTTCAACAATCTATAGACACTTTCTTACTAGATTATATTGATAATTACACGAGGTGTGGCTTCTAAATAACGAGATTGTCGCTGCTACAGAAGAAGTAAGCATATGCCAAACTCTAGTGACCGACAACTGTTTAGAGTGAAACCTTTTCTTTCGAATGCAGTGCATCTCGCTTTTGTAAGCAAATCCGCATACCCGAAGCCTTCGTTCACATTAGTGCTACTTTTTTTGTTTGTTTCGCCGCAAAAATGATAAGTAAGCAAAGAACTGTTCGGAAATTTCACATGAAACTTAGAAAAGCTGCTATTAAAACTTATAATTTATTGAAAGATGTGTATGACAATGAATGTTTATAGTGTATACGTGTTTTAAGTGGTTTAAGCGGTTTCAAGACGGCCTAGAAGATGTTGAAGATTATTTACGACTAGGTCACCCCTACACGTCAAAAACGGATGTCAATATCGAAAAAATCGGTAATCTGGTTTGATCTGACCATCGGTTAAGTATTCATGCGATTGGTGAGACTGTAAGAATTGACAAAGAATCCATACGGCAAATTTTTCCACCGAGACAATACGCCGGTTTATTCAACAATGTCTATCAAGAGGTTTCTTGCCAAGTACAGCATCCCAGAGTTAAACTATCCACCTATTCACCGGATCTTACACCATGTGACTTCTATCTGTTTCCTAAGGTAAAATATGCATTAAAAGGAACACTATTTGAATCCGTTGAAGCTGTGAAAGAGAAAGCAGCACGCTTCATAAAGGAGCTGACAAAAGACAGTACTGTTTGGAACATTGGAAGATTCACATGGAGCGTTGTAGTGACAGAGAAAGGTATTAAGTTGCAGGTGATAATAAATAAATATGTATGACGTCCAAGTAAAATGTTTTACGGCATTAGTCTCAATATTTAATAGCCTCACCTCATATGTAAGAAATTGTACAGTACAAGTTTGATTGTGATTTTGTTTGTTTGTTTTAACATCATGAAAGAATGATACAAAGGTCTATTTATTAAGGATTTCGCAATTTCGAACTAATCTCAGATAACAAAGAATACACTTTAACTGATATTACACTCATCAAACTTCCAAATGATACTAAATTAATATCTCAATACTTTGTTTGATTAAACATTCATATAAACTAATTATTTGTCCGTGACGACCCTTTGTGGAATTAAGACTGGAACTCACTTATTGTGAAACTCCCGACTTTATTCAGGATCTACCCTTAAATTGAAGTAAATGAAAAAGTATAGAAGTCATTCTCGATATTTCATTCTACTTGGTATTATTACATTGACAATAAAAGTTATTTTCATATTTCATTTATTTCGGTTGATATGATACATTAGGATAGTTTTTAATGTTTAATTTATAAATAAAAGTGCATCTTCAATTTTAATGTATTATCATTTAATTCAATGCTTTTTCATTAAATTTGATTAGTATGCACCGCTCTAGACAATAGATAGTTCGTGGATTTTCTTTAGTTATAATATGAATTTTTAATTACATACTTTTCAATAATAAAAAAATATGGTTTATTATCAGAATTTTGTCTACCTCTATTAAAGTTAAAAATAGAATTATTATCAGAATCACTGAAATTGTAAGCAGATCAACAAGTATTTTTATTAAAATATTATAATGAACTATTTTACACTTTTACAAAGTCAAGAATTTTCCATTGAGCAATATTATAATTTACCCAATTACCTATAATTAAAGTTCTTAAAATACGCGACATACTAGTGTCATTATCTTGTATTAACAAATTTTTGAATGTTCTCTTTATAAGTTATTGACAGGAGTTCTGATATTACAGTTCAAAAGATAATATCTATGCGGTGTCTACTTGATATACCTTCATTAACTTGTAATACTTTTCGGAAGGCTAATTACCGTCTATTAATTAAAGTAATTATTAATTCCCAACATTTTTCTTCTAATTTAATTAGAATAATAACGAAAATTGATACTAACTATAATACATGATGAATAAACTATAATGCATGGAAATGTGACACACTTAGGTTACCGGATCACTTATTAGAATCTATTAATACTAAGGATAAATTAGTAAGAATGTTTTTATGTAATTTTATTTAAATGCAAAATTTTTCATTAGTCAAATGTAACTTTTAACTATATATATTTGTCTTCCTATTTTTATTTAATACTATCTGGAATACATGAGATAATTAAAGCTGTAAATAAGCAAAGAGACAATGAACCGAAAAAATATATTAATAATTAAAATATTTGATGTGCTTCCAGACGGAAATAATTATATCATTTTTTTAATATTTATTCTAGGTAAAGGAAACTAAATATTTGTATATAAAGTATGTGAAAAAGAATTCTGGTTAATTTTCTTTTGGATATTATTAGTTATAAATAATATTTTTCTCCTATATTTTATTACCAGAATAAATGAACTCTTCCCTCCCCACGACACTTATAAAGTATTCTGAAGATGAAGTTTCAGACACAAAGTTCTTGTCTAGACAATCCTATTCAAATTTGTAATAAAAGTCTGATTATTATTGAATTTGAAACTACTTTCGTCTCTTTATATTTTAAAAATGTAATAAAATTCGAATTTTTAATTCTGTAATTTTTCTAAAACATCTTTGTTAAACAATAAAACTGATAAATTATCACTAAAAGGATTAGCTAAATATAATATCCATGCATAGAAACATAAATGTAATCAAAATCTATTAAAAATTTTATTTAAACTTCCAACGTTCAAAACGTTCTAGAACGTTCAGAGAAACTGCTGTCATAAAAAAATATACCTCACTTCATTTGAAAAATAATATTTAATTTTTGCCACCAATATTATAAGTATTGTTGAAGTTTCAACAATACATTATATTCGTTCCCACAATGTCATACCTTATGTAATCGTTCATTTTTTACGTGGATTTCAACTTTTTTTATGTGTATATATAGCTCATAATACCACAAGACTAAAACTTGATTAAAAATAATTCCCAAAAATAACAAGGTTAATATTCAAGCTTTCAAAATGTTAAGAGTTTTGTCTTTATTTTCTTGTCTACTTTCAGAATTTTTAGGATAAATTTCTTCTTTTTATGCTTCGAGAAATGAAGAAAAATAGGTAAACTCACCCAGCTCTATTCTTAGTTTGCAGTAGTTCTCCATGGCCAATTTTGCCAGGTTTTCTCAACCAACTCCATTTACAGTTCTATTAACATTACTTGACAAAAGCAAAAAATCTCAATACTTAAAAGTAATATATTATCTTTAAACTCATAATTTCTCTGCTGAATTATTAGTCAATTGATTAAAAAGCTATTTTTTCCCATCTAACAATCACACTCAATGCAGAATTTCGTAAAAGTATTATAAAAGCAACTTTGATTTTTTAAAAAAAATAAGCTTCTTAACACTCCTTTTTTTGCATATTCTTCTAAAACAAATATCAAATGATCAAAGAGAATACCGTATTTTATTGTTTCAATTTTCTATTAAAATTTGCATTATTTATAAAATTTGACTACGACAAAAAGTTTGTTATAATAACAATTATTTTTTAGATTTCTCAAATTGCATTAATATTGGGAGATAAAAATGAATTTAAAGAAAATTATATATAGAATTAACATTCTTTACTCATTTTTACTTTAATCCGATTAACTTAATTAAATGCGCTGTTTCTGAAGCACAAGGAAGCTTTATACCTTGCTGAATTTTTTTATTGTCATCTTATCAACTTATTTTGACAAATTACAAACCAAACTTCATTAAACTCCTGAAGGGCTTTTAATTTATATTGTGGGGGAAAAAAGACAAGGCTTATATGCTAATTTATAATCCGCTGCATAATTTCGAAACGTACTCCTAATTAAACAACCATAATTCCGATGCTCTAACGAGCAAATTCTTCCTTACGCATAAAAAAGAAATCTTTTCGTAAAAGTTGCAAAATGCGAGATTATTCCACAGTTTTTACACAAAGAAAAAAAAATGCCATCATACGAAAATCACATTAAAAAATGCACCCCAAGTTTCTCACAGGGTCATTTACCTTGCATTTATTTTTTTCCCTAAAATGTAGAAAAAAGTTAATGGAAGGGGGAGATATTCATGAAATACCCTCTTCCAAAACACCATTAAAAATCAAAAATCTCTTTCCTTAAGTCTCTCATTTGCATCCTTTCCACGCTTGATGAAAGGAAGGGATTTTTGCAGAGTTTGGACCTAAATTAGGGGCCCATAGTTAGGGCACCTTACCTATGGCAAATTGGGTCTGCTTAAAAGTATCGACGAGGGATCTTACGTCACCGCGTTTTTTGACTTCCCCCAAACTGTTATATTGGAAGATGAGGATCAGCGTGCGTCCTCCCAGGTATCCCATCAGCATCTGTTGAGTGACGTAAAAGCTTGTTGCATCGATCTCCAGCGGCAGAAAGACGCTGCTTTCCCGCAAGAGCAGACAATACGAAGGGAGCTTCCCCCAGCTTTGACAGCACTGACTTTACTCTCTGATGCGAACTCTCCGGAACGGGTAAGCAGTTTCTCCGGATCCAAAAATGAGCAGTAAGCGCGCTCCTCAAACTTTTCGGCTCAGGAAAATCACCGGCCGCACTTTTTGCGGCATTTTTTTCCTGAAATAGTTAGCTCTAAGAATTTAGTTAGATCGCAGTTAGAACTATTAAATTCGTTTGCTTGCCTCGGATCAGTTGCGCGCTTTTGTGCGCATGAAAAAGTTCGAGAAGTATTCAAAATAACAAGTCTTGCTCAAATGAAGCAGTATTTATCTTATAGATCTTTCTCTCAGACTGAAAATGATGAATCTAGGTTACAATATTAATTTTTTATACTAATGTTGAAAGTCCCTTAAAATTTTGACAATATATAAAATATTCGTTTAAAAAAGTTATTAAAAGGTTTTTATCTTACCTAAAATTAAGAAAATAGTTTATTCATACAAAAATCGCTTTTTTCAAAGTGAAAGAATATTTTATTTGTGTTTATTGAAGATACTGCGCATGCATTTATTGAAACTTTGTATAATTTAACATTATATAAAAGTCTGATACAATTATTGTGAAAAGAGGCTTTTTAAATAATATTTATCAATCCTTTAAAAGTATTTCAAAGCAACATATTCATTAGTTTTTGAGCATTCTATATAGATACTATCAAAACACATCAACGATGAAAGGAATGGTATGGTAATTTAATTAATTTTGAAAAATTGAACTGAATATGAAAGCTTTAATAAAAAAAATACTCAAGAATATTTGACATTTAATCGAATCTTTTCAATAAATTTGAGAAATCGATATAATTTTTGAAATATTAAAAATCAACGAAATTTTACATTGAAATCATTTCATTTCTAAATATATTTGAATTTCTTAGGTATCCCAACTATTTACAAAGTTTCAAATGGAAAGGAGTTTAAAATCATTTTTCTTTTCATATTTTTTTTAAAACAATAATCTGATTTATTACATAGATTCAGTTTTAAAAATTTTTTTACGAAGTAAAGCATTGTTGCATGACTGTTTATTGAATGTATATTGTATTACTTTTACGCAATGTTTTGTATTAAAAATATGAACATAAATATGTTTTTTTAATGCTCTAATGAAACAAATTTTAAGAACTAAAGTTTGTTTATATTTCAGACTATGTTTAAAAAAATGTATGAATTTTTATAAATTTTTTATTTGGAAGTTGATTTATTTTTTATTTTTTGTATGAATTGCATTAGATTATCTACAATAGACGATTTTTTAAAAAACAATTCTGGGTATAGATTTGAAGAAATATTTATGAATCTCTAATTTTAAGAGAGCTAATAAATACTTTTATAAATAATGCACTTATGAAAAAAGAATTAATCATTTTTTTCAACGTTTTTCAAGAAGGAAAATATTCATTTATAAAAAAAATGCATATTTTTACCTGCTTTCATATGAAGAAAATATAAATGCATATTGTTTCCTGAACAAGATTACAAATTTTTTAAATATTTACTAAAAAAGGGGAAAGTTAAAAAAATTTCAATATGATGTTTTTAAATAGATCCAAGAATATTATTTTGTCTTTCATATTATTGGCAATGAACGCCTTAATAACTCATAACAAAATGCATAAAAGTCCCCTTTATAAAAAAATTAATAAAGAAACATTTTCTTACTAAAATTTATTATAGTTAAAAAAAAACGTTACATTTTGCTGAAATTTATATTACAGAAAAAGATTCATCACGTACAATCTGTTTTTCCATAAAATAGAGATAAAATATTTGCTGATTAAATTTTATTTATTGCAAAGAGAAATTTGAATATACATATATATATATATATGGAAAAGAAAATTAATTCCCTATAAGATTGCAATTCTGTTTATCAAGTGTTTTTCAGGCAGATTAAAATTTGAAAGTTAAGTTTAGAAACAAAATTAAGATATGAATTCATCAAAATTTTTTCTTCTTATTTAAATTACATTCAGATGCTTTTTAGTTTATCGTTCAGTGAAAGAAGCATGAAATAGGGTGCCAAATAGAGAATTGAAAATAGACTTATACATCCCAAAATTATTACATGCTATTAATAGTAGATTTTTCATTCATATTAATATATTTAAAAGTGCACGAATTTTAATTTTTGTTTACATTAGTTATACATGTGTATTGATTTAATTTTATTAGTTATAGAAATCTCTAATAAAGTTTTCCTACTTATTTTCCTGAAAGTATGTATGATTGAACTAATCAATATTCTAATTTTGTTTATGATAAACATGATGATTTACTTATAAAAAAGTTAATAGAAGACAGTTTTTTTTCAGTCATTTGAGTGTAAGAAAAAAATAACAGTAACGTAGTATTTAAAGTAGAGTTTTAACTTTTGCTTAATAATAATATAGCATTTGTAATATTTAAAGCCTTCTCCAATAGTTAATTAATTTCAAGAATGCATTCAATGAAGCATATTTATTTTATTATTAACTATATATTTAAGTATGTTTAACAGTATATAAGATTTTAAGTATTTAAAATAATTTTTTTAATGAGAAATATTTGAAATTTAAATATTTATAAAACAGTTGGTAAAAGTTATAGAGAATTTATTCTAGTATATAACGAATCGGATGGAGTCTATATATAAGATTTCTATTTTACTTTACGAAGAGTATTCTGTAAAATATGTTTATTATATGTTTAAAAGGTAAAAATATTTAACTAGTTATTTCTTTTGTACTTTTTATACTTCATATTTTGGTATGCATTTGCTGTTTGTAAATTTTAAAAAGATGTATTATGTTAATCCTCACATTTATTTATTCTAATATTGCAATAGCGAAAAATTTACAAAATTATGGAAACTAAAATAAAAAAATAAGGCATTAACTGTTAATATTTAAAAATAGGACAAGAAGTATTAGTTTTATTGGAAAAAAGTAATTTAATCTAAATGAAAAATACGATAAAATTTATTCTACACTTTTTAATTTTTGACTCTTAATTCTGTTTTGCTGTATCAACTTTAATTTCTTGAAATCTGAAATTCCAATTCAAGAAAAAAAAATAGCATATAATTAAATGTATTATACTCGTATGCTGAATCAAGTAAATTCATATATCCTTATTCTTTTCATCAAGATTTAGTTGTTTCTTAACTTTTTTTCAAGAAATTGTTAGATTCTTTCCTATAATATTCATACAAGTAATATGTACGAAGAAACACATTTATTTTCAATAACTTAATATAAAAGACCATTACTATATCCTATGTTGTTCAATATGCATTTAATGAAAAAAAAAACAATTTTTTTAAATGTCTAGAACAAAATAGAAAAATTGTGTACGCAACATATTGGAAAATAATCATTAAAGTTCATTTCAATTTTTCTTTATTTGTTAAAAATATTATAATTTTTGAAATTTTGGTTATCACTTCAATGATTGTTAATACTCTATTCCATTCTGTTTATATCTATTAGTTAATTAAAGTTATGTAATATGCTATAAAGGTAAAATAATTTTTTTAAAAAAAAGTTGCAGGTTTTTCTTTAAAATATTAATACAGAATTTACGGCAATTTTCTAACAAGTAAAAGAAATAAAAAAAGAAGACCTGCTTAGTAAAATACAGTACATTCTCATAATTCCTTATTTTCCTATTTCCATCGATAAATAATAAAGAAAAAATTTATTTGTAACAATAAGTATTTTTACTTGTTTTAATATGAAAAAAATATTAATGTATATATATATATTAAGCATTTTAATATTAAACTTAACTGTAAATAAAAATGTGCTTTTCGTGTAAACACTGTACCTATTTTTATGAGTAAAGAACAAATACAATAAAATACGAGGTTACAATAAAACTTTTTCTAGCAAACTTAAGATGCAAACAAATCCAAGGAAACAGAAGTACATTTATTCTAAATAGATCAATGCTGAGTTTCCTGTGCCTATCAATTTGAAATACATGTCGACGCAATTTCAACGAAATCACTTTACCAACGAATTTCAATATTTTATCTAAAAAAAATCAGAAAATGAAGATTTATCCCTGATTTTGGTTTGCTTGTGATTATTTTTGGCTTTTCAACATAAATAATTGGAATGCGTTGCTACGAAAACAAAGGTATCATTTTCCAAATTATGAAAAAAGAAAAATATATTTAAAGGAAAAAAAAATGTATATAACGGCTAGTTTTCGAAAATTTTGTCAATCTAGTAATCTCAGAAACGGAAAATTGGTAGAAGCAAATTTAATACTTGTAATATCTTTGATTCTATTTCGTCAGTTCTATAAAGCTGGAGGCAATTTCCTTTTTTAACCATTGACTTCACTTTAAGATTCCATTGACTGTCGCGTTTCCGGGAAGGACTTTCTGCAATCGTAATCTAATCTGGCTGAACTCTAACACATTACGGTGGCTCAAATCTCTTCGAAAGCCACGAAGGGCACCCCTGAAGCAATGGAAAAAGGAGGGGGGAGTTCAACCCTCTTCCCAAAGGCAATAAATCACTTGAAACTCAATCGATAAAGCAACTTACGTACGATTCATATGGGGTCCTGATTAATCCGGAAAAAGAAGCTGCTTGCGTTACATTTTTGCAATACTGAGGAGTTATTAATAGGCTGTCAACAATGTCAAAATTATTTAATCTTATTTTTGCTATCAAGTGTTTAAAGAAAGACATTAAATTTATAGAAACTCAAAAAGGTATTTTTCATAATCAATGAATGAAGTTAAACTAAAATTAATTATAGAAAATCCTTCTGTAACGAGAATATATTTTTAATCAATTCAATCATTAAGAAAATCTCATAATTCTAAGTTTAAGTGAATGATTTGCCAATGCATCAATGGTACAGAACACAAATTTTAAGTAAATGCGATTTTATAAAGAGGAAATTCTCTATCAAGATGGGGAGAAAAAGCTATTTTCTTGCATATTTTCAAAATATACAGAGAATATTTTATCTAGAAGAATGGAAACTTCAAGAAGTTTTTAAAGCACTTCTAAACCTTACAAACATTCTTCATTCGAAACTTTCATAAGAGGGTTTTCTTTGTAAAGTCGATAGAAAATATTCTAGTTCTTTAGAGAAATGAGTACTGTTGAACTATATTTACGAAGGATCACAAAATCCTAAAGGTTAAATATTAGTTCAGTTGAATTTTTGTTTGCCCTTTTTGAATACAAGAGATATCACAATAGAACAAAAAATAAAATAGTTTTACATATTAGATCCGCAAATGATAAAATTCTTTTTCTACTGTTTGAAAAAAGAGAAACAACTGAAGTTTTGTAGAGTTAAATACTGTATGAAGTACACGAGGGTTGGTTTTTTTAAAGCAAAAGTGAATGCCAATAATTTAAGTTAAATTCACGTTCAAAAGTCAATGAAACTCTGAAAAATCAATGTAGTATCACATTCCCTAAGCATTTACTAGAACTCTAGGGCATAACCTCTCAAGTCCTTTTAACAACCAAAAGACACTTGAGAGTGAAAAGAAAACACACGACTTCTTACTGTCAGTTAGAACTAATTACGTATCTGAAGTGCTCCTGAGTCTCTCTGAGGAGGTTTCTCCATCGCCAAAAGGCAAATTGGTAAGGATTTAAGTAAGATTAAATTAAATCGACCTGTAAGATAAAAAAAAATATCTCTATTCATATGTTTGAGCTTAAAGAACAGGTAATGTATTTGCATTTCAAATTTGAGTTGATTTTTAGAAGGAAATATTAATTCAATTATTTCATTTACTTGAATGTTAGCCATTAATAAAGTGGTTTTTTTTTGCAATCATTTTGAGTTTTCTTTCCTTCTTATATTTTTCATGAAATTTATCCTAAAACATCTTTTTCGATACTACTTGTTCTTCAGACGAAGGATGAAGTATTAAATCAATGTTGAAGTGGTCCCAAACATTTTGTTTAGGAGCAATCTTTCTTTTTATAGGTGTTTGTCTCCTATGTCGAATGAAATCTCTTCGCTGCTGTTATATATCCACTTGTTAAATGTATATACTCAAAAAACATTGTATTTCTGAAAATGATATTGAGCTTCGGACTTGATCAACACCATTATATTTCTAATTCTTCTTCGGTAAACATTGAAGGAATGATATTTTATTTACAAAGATCAAGCTTGAATAAATAAAAAAAATTCTTCTTTTTATTTTACATCTTTAGAAATTTACGAACTATATAATTTATAAGCTTAATTCTTGTAGTATTGATTTACACTATCTTTTTATCTGATGGAAACTAATCAGATTTTCATTGTAAAGGATTAGACATATTAAACTATAAAAAAAATTCTGGTTATATACGTAAAATTGTTTAGTTTGAATTTAAAATTATTGCTAAATTCTAATATAGATTTTAAGTACTTTATCACCCATTTGATAATTTATAAATAATTCTAAAGTATGTCATTTTCTATACTTATAATTGTTAATTGAAATCACTGCTATATTTCTCCTAAATGTAGTGCAATTTAGAAGCTTTTAAATATTATTAAAACTGTTCTATGTTCCTTTACGGAATAAATGTTGTATTATCGAAACTTATAGGTTATACAAATTAAAGTAACACTGAGTCAAAACCGGAAGGCTACAGTTTTATTTTACTCTGATTTCAGCTTTGAAGATGAGTTTAGGCCTAGACTACACCACAGAAGTGGTCCTCATCTTTTTTCCTTCCCACTTATATCTCTCTCGTTACACATATAGCAGTTGAAACTTGTTAGCACGCAATTTAGTAAGACGCGAGTCTTTGTTAGATGTGGTTTTTGCAATAACTCCTTCGATGAGCAATCACTTGTGATGTGATTTAATTTTCTACACTTTGTTGCATCAAAATTCTTATTTTTCTCTTCGTGAAATTGAGATTAATATTTTTTTCAGATGACGGGACGACTTCCTGTTAAGATCAAATATAAATGCCCTTTTCTTTCTGTTTTATGTAATAATATGTATCACGATTTCTCAGAAAGTAAAAACTGCAGATTTTCATTTTTCTTTTCTTTTTTTCTTTTTTTTTTTTTTTTTTTTTTTTTTGTTAAAGATTGTTTTAAGATCACGCA
>BMAW01022834.1:633239-639600 GCA_019974015.1 Nephila pilipes
TTAAACAGCTGTAAGTAGAAATTTAAACAAACTCATGTAAAATCCTATAATAAATCATTCAATCATAACGGTATAAAATTTAAATATATTTAATATGTTATAATAAGCCACATTATTTTAAACATATTAAATTATTGCAATAGTCTTAATAGATATGAACACATCCGAAACTTACAAAACAAAACACACACATATTATACAAACTTTGTACACATGCATTCAAATATTCCTTTTTATATTATTCTATCCATTCATGAGAGGAATTAATGGCGAAAGAGCTTAGCTTACTGAAATATTTCGACATTTCAAAATGTAATATCGAAGGAGAACACTTATTTGAATATTTGTTAATGAGTAGTTATCAGAAACTCCTCGAAGTTCCAAAGAGAATGCTTAGAATTTTGAGAAGAGATATTAAGCTATACAGGGAATTTCGATACTAGTTGAAGGACTAATATTGATGCCTGAAAATCGCCCCATTGACATCCGGTATAAGATTAGATAATCATGTTCGTATTTCCAAGGTAATTAGTACCATACTAAATCATCCTTGGACTTAAAATATTCGCTTCTCAAAACAATCTACAATTTTACAAATATCAGCACAATGCTCAATATTAATTACATTTTATGACTATCTAATATTCATGGATAATAAAAAGATGTTTAATTTTTTTTTCATTAGAGAAAAAAGTGAGTATATTTTTAAGATAAAAATGTATGAATTGCTCAAAAATATAGTGATTCGATTTTAAAAAATTATAATGCTATCTCGGTTGCTTATGAAGTTCGACAACTTTTGAAATTATTTTTAGCATTTTCAAGTTACTAAAACAGATGTTATGTTGGAACAACGTTAAAAGCTTACCTTATTACAGAGCTATTAAAGTTATTAAGTTTTAAAAATAGGTATTTTTTTATCTAGTAGATTATCCGTCATTAAAATGGATGACATACACTTAAATATTTACAAGCATGAAGATAATAGGAAAAAATTACATGATATAAATTTATTTGAAGAATGAGATAAGACTTTAATTTTATCCAACAACTGCAAAAGACATGAAATATCTTGAAAAAGAAAAGAGGAACTAAGTATCAATATCAACGTCACCATCAAAATATCAACAATCATTGATGGTATCAAACTCAACATTACTTTATCAGCATTTACTCTGTGATAATCTAAACTTACACTTAAAGGCTTTAGAAGCAAAAAAAATTTGGGGAAGAATAATTTTTAGGTTACATAACAGCAAAATACACCGTAAAAATATCGTTAAAGTTTCCAATGAGAAGTAAATGGATATCATAATGGATGAAATAACGAGAGAGCTTCACAGATAATGTTTCTACAAATGGTCAAAAGTAAACTGATAAAAGGAATTTATAAAGGGAGTTGATTCACTTTTACTTAGAATATTATTCACCTTTCTCTTTAACAAACAAACCAATGACAATAATGATTAAGTTAAACTACGCTCAGTCATATTTAGAAGTGAAGTGAAGAGACAAGCGTTTAGTGAAGAGACAAGTTCTATTGTAGAATGAAGTCTCGACTGTGATTATGGCAATTCAGTTACAACAAATTTGAATCAAAATGAACAAAGTAATTCAGGCATTTTATTAATTAATTAAACATTAAAACTGAAATAATTTGAGTTTTAAATTTGATTTTGATTCATTATATATTATTATTATTTTTAATTATTATTGACCTCCCTACTAAAATTACATCAATAAAATAATTGGGATTATCGAATAGGTTCATCTTTCTATATTACATCCTTTACTTTTTAGTAATTATAAAAATTAAAATATTTATCGTGATAAATAAGACATGAGAATTCCCAATATAACACACTGTATAATTACAATTTTTTGAGCATATATTAATTTAGAAAAGACCTATTACTGGTTCATTTTAATAATTAACAAAAATTATGCGTATATTTAGTTGAAGTTTTATACTTTTTTCTAGTTCTGTTTACTTCTATAACCCATCTGCATTTCTATGATCTTTATCCCTGTAGAGCAAATATTAGTTTAGAAAAGAACAATTGCTTAACTATTTAATAAATTAAAGAAAATTATGTATACATGGTTGTAGTCTTATATCTTTTTTTTCAACTTAGTTTATTTCTACAAACTAACTGAAGTTGTTAGGTTCTTTCTCATTTCTTAAGTTGAAACAGTTAAATGCAATATACTAGAATATAGTTGTTGTCTTATTCAGTACAAGGAGTTAACTTCAGACTATTCCAACAATGTTTAATTAAATTTAAATCCGGGAACAGTAAGTTATTCCGGCATTTAGATTGTTTCCCGACAATGTACTTAACTCATTTGTGAACTAGAATCCAACTAGCTAAATTTTCTTATGGAATAGTCATAATTTATACTAAATACACTTCGTGTACTTTTTAGTATGATTCTCAAGATCAATATATTAAGATTTTTAAAAGAAATTTTTCAAGAAAATAAGTAATGTAGAGGATTAAACGAAAGAATAAAAGCTATATGACACATGAAAGTATTGTAATATAAGATAATCATATAATAAAAAAATTATTCTTTTTATTCCTTGGAGAAGAAATGATTCAAAGAGTTACTTTTGATTAATACTTTAATTCAGAGAACTCAAAATCATTGTACATATTATAGTAAATTATTATTATTATTGAAAAAAAACAGTCCATGCTAGTTACATTTCGTCGATTCAGAGGTGTAATACTGTATTTTACCATCAAAATAAAGTCCCTGACTTAAAAAAAAAAAAAAAAAAAAAAAAAAGATATTTCTTAAATTTAGAAAACCTCCGCGCTATATTTATAGGCTCAGCTAAAAGGACGTTGCATAATTTTACTGTATATTTATTAATAATGACGTGAAATTCTACTTGATGCAAAGGTAAGTAAATAATCCGATTTTCTTCAATAATGAAGCCTCTCCGAAAATTTATGATTAAGTAAATTTAAAAAAAGAATTAGAGAGAGAGAGAATATTTTTAAATTTTTTTATCCCAGCATTAAAAATTAAAAATCGATGTGCTCCATTAATCTGTAAGTAATAAGTCTTTCAGCAGAATTTAGAATTGACGAAAAAAAGGATTTGTTATTTATTAAAAACATTATGTTCCCCTCAAATGCTATTTTAGATTTCTGTGGAACATTTCATGAAAATAGGTCTATATTTAACTTTCAAATTCATTTTTGGTACTGAAAGTTGTTAATAACAGCACAAGAAAACTAAGGGTAGAAAAGATCATGAGGAAAAATATTATGTTGAAATTACATGATAAGCTAACCGTTTTTGGAAATATTATCATTAAATATTAAAAATAAATCTCAAAGAGTTTTTAACAAATTCTAATAAAATGCAGTTACATTACTATAAATTGGAAAAAAAAATTCTATTTTTTTTTTTTTACTAAATTGTATCAATAAAGCGTTCATCTCCCCTTCCAGTTTCATTCTGCTTAAATGCTAAATGCTTGAAACATTACTGAGCATAACATTTGCGCAGTATTCTGTTGCAGTTTAAATTCATGTAATAACACCACTTTTTTATATACAGGATACTCGTTTTCATATATATATATATATATATACAGAGAGAGAGAATGAAAGAAATATATAATGGAAATATAGTAATTTAATAATATAAAAATGTAACTGAAATGATCAACTAAATTTAGTTTAGAAACAAGAATTTAAACATAAGAAAAAATTTTAAGAATTGCAAAGAAAACTTATAATTAATTTTTAGTATAAAGAAGAAGTATAAGAAAATAAAAATTTTAAATTGCATAAAACCTAGAACAAAAGCAAAGAAAAGGACAAAACCACACTACAAAATAAATAAGAAATAGATCAATATTCCTGAAAGAATGATAAACTTATAAAAAAAATGGCAAGATATAGCTCATATCACGAACAAGTACATGTAAAGGTATGAAAAACAAAGAAAAACCATCAGGCAAACAATCCGGCTTTTCACAGATTAGCTGGTTAAACAATGTTTTACTGGTACCCAACAATCTCAAAAAAAAAAAAAAAATGTTCTAAACCAAAATGGAGATTCCATGAATTCAAAAGGAATCAAGATGTAAAAAGAACAAATTACAAAAGAATAAATCACGTAAAATATACCTTAAGAAAAGAGACATTCTAAATTTGTAAGGAATGAAAATAGAAAAGGAACAATTTAAAAATTAAATCAATCAGCTTAAAAAGATCACAAAAACTAACACTAAAAGCCATACATAGCAACAACCTACTCACCATTCTTTCTCTCTCTATATATATATATACTCATGCACACACACACACACACACACACACACACACACACACATATATATATATATATATATATATATCTTTTAAAATTTACATCATTGTAGCAAAAACTAAAAAATAGTTATTGAAAATAAAACTTTTCTAAAATTTCGTATCGTTATTGCTTACTGTTGAGTATAATTTAAAAGATTGCTTCCTAAATAACAATAAATTACAAGACAAAGCTGAAATTATTAATTAGATAGCATTAAAAAAATCCGAATTTTATTACTGACTAGAAATTGCAAGATGATGCAGTAAAATTCTCACAAAAATCATGAATAAAGAACACTTAATTTCTATAAATTTCCTTCATTTCAATAAATCACCAATTTCCCTTACCTTTAATGGAGAAATAAATTACCCTCCACATGAAAATTAAAAACTAACTTTTGCTTCTACTTAATCTCTCCTTAAAAGAGTTATAACAAAATTCGAAAGTTAAAAAGAAATCTCAATAAATACAACGCGGTAGACGCTCAAAATTACAAAATAAAATTTCTGATTGCTTAGCTTAAAGATAAACAAAAAACAAGACACGTAATTAAATGGATCTACATCCCCAAAATCCATGTTACTGAATTATTGGTCGCGAAAATAAATCAGATTCACATAGAAGAGTCTTCCGACTTTACAAACAAAACAAACTAATGCAATTTGGAAACAGCGATTGAAGTTGTCGTTGCAAATAATTAAATTATGTAGAAAATACTTCTCAATATGCATGTTGATGATTGGCTTATTATCAGTGAGTGTTTTATTGCTGTTGATTCCCTTCTCTTTATTAATTTTCAGAATTGTTTCCTTTCTCTTAGAATAGACGAGCAATCCTGCTGAGTAAGAAGACGAAAGCTTAGAATTTAAAAATTTGTCATAGGTAATGTAGTGTTTTCTTTATTTATTTTAAATGTATAATGAAATGTATGTATGGAAATAATTATTCTTAAGGGTCTTTCCTCTTCCTTTCGGTTATAGAAAGGAATAATTGGGAATGTTTTCATACTTAAGAAGAAATGTATAAAAGGTCATATAAACATAGTTATAAATGAAACAGATTAACATATTTAAACCATAAGTTAAACTTTCATAATTCCAACTGGTTATTGAAAAGGTCTAGGTTTAAAATGATTGAAAGAACAGGAACTGAATGCAACGGGTAACACTGAAAAGTAGACTTCTGAAAAGTAATTTTAACATTCCCAATTTAATTACTCTATAATCTTTTACTTATTTATTTAAATTATAATAATATCTAAGAATTCTGTCTGGAATATTGATGATAATTCATAGTTATTTCTAAAATCAAGATCCACAGGTAGGGAAGGAAGGTAAGTACTTCCAGGAAGATATTTCAAGAGAGATTAAATCATAAAGAAATAAAGTAGGAAGAATATTAAAGCAACTCTAGAATGAAAAGTTTGTTTCCATTCTACCAGTTCACTATACCATTCCGAATAAAGGTAAGCATAAAGGGTCGGAGATCTAGCCATCAATTCTATTCTCAGCTAAATTACCTATCCAGAATACTGATAGTTCCTGATATCCAATAATTCTCGAAGGTTACTTATATGTGTGTGTGTGTGTGTGTGCGCGCGCGCGCGCTCCGCGTAAATTTTCATCTTTTATTTTATTTAATTATTCTTAACGATCAACATTTTCATCCTGTTTTAAATGTACTGATTTCCTCTTTGTAATCGCTCGTGTTTTAACAGTATCAAGATCCCTTTTTAATCACTGAATCAACAAAATTATTTCTCTCCCTCTTTTATCCCTGGTATTTAAGTATTCTGCTCGAATTAACACTTCTCTCCTGACACTAGCTATGTGATCCAAACAGACTCACTCCCTTCGGCTTGGAATTATAGATTCATAAAATGCTCCAGAATCATTCAATAAAAGAAAACATTTACTACTTATAAGGCCTACCTTTTTTTGTTGAATATCAACATCAATAATAACACCTCCATGATGTTTCATATATATATATATATATATATATATATATATATATATATATATAT
>BMAW01022834.1:639700-691114 GCA_019974015.1 Nephila pilipes
CAATAGTATCCTAGGAGCAGTTATTTTAAAGCTTTTTTTAAACCACCTAAAATGCAAGTCAAACTGGTAATTGTTTATCCATAACTTTCAAAGATGTAAATTGTAAATTTCAAAATTCCTGGTACATTAACCGTAAATGCGCTGTTTAGTTATATATACACTATTTTATATAATGCGTAGATTTTGTTTCCATAAAATTCCCTATCTATTAAAAGTATCATCCATCAAAAGATAAAATGTTGCGATACAGAAAAATGGATTTATTTGAATCATCTTAGTTTTTTGCCCTCTAAATATCTATTGATAATTACCAAGTACGTAACTAGATAGATGTTATTGGTTATAGTTTTGTTTGTTAAGCTACATCTTAAGTTTATTTGGTATGACTACTGTTAATCAAAACAGAGAAAATAATCACATTTTTACACAGACAAGCAATTAAAATAATTTCTAGAAGTTCTGTTGAAGTATTTGTATCGTCATTAATGCAATAATTACGTAAGTATTTATAAATACTTACGTAATTATTAAAAATGGGTGAACTGAGTAAAAAACTCATTTTGAAAAATACTTCAGAAAACATGTGCCCTGTTTATAACTAAATACGAGAGGCATAAACTTAAAAGTAAACTAATTTCAAGTAATAACTCATATTCGAATAGGAATTTAATAAAATAATATGGAAAACAAAAGCGAAATATCTCATAATTATCTATTCCTTAGTTTTGAAAATTAAACTTAAAAAAATTAATTGTAAATTTTTTTGTACAACTTTTCTATTTCGAGAAATTTTTCTAAGATAACAGATGATTAAAATAGAGGCATAATTTATTTTACACCGACAAGTGTATGAATTATATAAATGAAGACATTTGCATCGTTATATAAAAAGTATATATACATACATACTCAGAAAAATGTAATTACCCATTACGTTACATACGTTACATTACACATTACGTTACTTTTTTTTTACCATAGCATAATTTATCATATATTAGGATTATGTCTTCGTAAAAGAATCCCTTTATAATTTTAATACTATGTTTGTAAACACTATCTAATTTACAAATTAAGGTAGGATTTTAATTCACCCAACAAACCGAAAATGAATCTAGTAGTTTAATAGATAGTCAACTGTGAAGTCCTAAGTATAAGTTTCTCAACTATTATTGCATAATTATTACTCTAGTCACCCCGATGTGATGTGATATGATTACCGTTTACCCTCAATATCTCAGGAAATTGAGGAACAAACTGGTCTGCTATCAAGGAAAGCTTTCACTGTCCTTTAAAATGTTTCGGGCTTAATTCTGACAGTGAAGCAGGCGAGCAAGGATAAATATTGTCAGGAGAGATAACGCAGACACACCAAACGTACTCCTTATTCTACGGAATTCTTATTACATCGTATAACGAATACCGAATACATTATTTCTCCCATTTACTGATGATATAGATCGCGAATACATTATTTTTCCCATTTACTGATGATACTGTAATAAGTTAGTCATTGGACACCCATAGCGAGTAACGGCCTCTGTATATCGATTTTGAATCATTTTCGATGGGCAATCATTTTGGTGCCTTATCGGAGATTATATTCTGTTATCTTTCCTCTTCTATTCTTTTTCCACTTTCATCAATTCTTCCAAGTTCAACTAAATGGCGCTCTTGTGAAGTGGCAATAGGAGCTAATAAGATTTTTTTGGATTTTATTGATTGAATTCTAGATATTACCTTTCAAATGAAACAAAAATAAAGAGCTCGTCTCTAAAGTAAATAAAGATATTCGAGTCACAATCCAAACTATTTGTGAGTTTTATTTGAGAGAATCTAGTTTTAAGACGACGTGTAGTTTTGTTTTTCTTAACTTAAAGTATATCTAGATACGGAAGAATTTCAGTATATATTGGATTTATTTAAACGATTTCTGTCAAATACTAGCCTTTTATTATTTTATGTCACGTAAAATTCTTCAAGAAACCTTAAAAACAATTAAATTCGTTTGAAATTGGCTTGAATTATAATGTATAAATTGTTCAAAGGAAAACTTAGTGCTGCTACAAAATACAGCTGTAGATCAAATTAGTGTTTTTCTCAATGAAATTATTACTTAATTTGAAATTAGGCATACAATGTGAGTAGCTTTTATTATAATCACCTTACCACTGACATCATTTGTCAGTCGATAAACACCCGTTAAACAGTTTACATTGGATTACCATAGTTAGGACTGCATGCTCGGCGCCTCACGCAGTACTTAACCATTAATCGCTATTCATGGATTTCAGTATACATGTTGAAGCTCTTCATGAATATTCGGAAATAACTAAATGCTTTGCTCAGAAGTGAATGGGATTTGTTAAGCTGTTATACTAGCAAGAAGCTGTTATGCAGTGGACATAAGATGGATGAATATTGATAATTAGCAATATTATCAACCACATAAAATGTCAGAAAGAGGAATCTGCATCTGATTTAAGTTTAATGTATTTTATCAAACAATTATTTGATTATTTCTTTATATTATAAGTCCCAAAAATTATATGATTTATAAGAAGGGCTTATTTTGGTAATTAAGGGCTTATTTTATTAAAATTTTACTTCCAATTGTTTTATTTGTCGCTTACAGAATTTTTTTTAACCCAGCATTTTTGCAACCGAGTTTATATCTCGCTTAGTATAAGTGTAATTCGTTTTATAAGCGCGATGTATTAGTTCTAAATTTTTCTAGTTACATTTTAAAGAATTAGGAAGTTAAACTTTCCACTGACTTTCGATAATGATATACTTTCTTTGTAGTTAACTCTTCAGATTTAACAATTAACAATCGTTCCCTCAGCTATACACAAATTGATTTAATTGATTCAACATAAACACAACACATACACGTATGTATGTTTGTATATATATATATGTGTGTGTGTGTGTGTGTGTGTGTGTGTGTGTGTGTGTGTGTGTGTAAATGATTTTTATTGGATGATTCTGGAGCATGATACAATAAAGCGCGCGAGGTCGCGTAGCTCACACAGAAAGTGTCAGCACAGAGAAGAGAGGTGAAACAGAGCGATTAACTTTTAATGGCAGCCTTTATACCCAATAAGAACGGGAAATCCCGAAATTTTCTTAACTCATCAATTAAAAGAGGTTCTCGTTACCATCAAAATATGTGCGATTCTGCGGAGTGGAAGTCTTATAGATATATTAGTAGATAAAGTTTCGTGAGCGATTCGCTGAGACAATTTGGTTGCGTGTTAAAATTGAAAAGAAAGTTAAATAAAAAGGTGACGACGTTGGCTCATCAGACACACGCGCGCGCATATATATATATATATATATATATATATATATATATATATATAGAAAACATTTAACAACCAACATAATATTGCAATAGTAAAAATACGCAAGAATGATAAATAAATGTACTCTATGAATAGTTTTGACGTTAAGGACGACTTCACTTTTCAATTGATATTGAAGATATGATTAAAGCACTTTTACAAATGTTTAATCGATTTAATTAAATAGAGTTATAAAATTTGAGAAATTCAATACTTCAATTATTCTTGTATTACAATAAAATAAAATTTTATTTTTTGTAAAATATTATAAACAGGTTACAAGGTTATCTCAAAGGATGACCAATTTGTAATAGCTTAGAAGATTTTTATAAACTGTTTTATGAGTAAAAAACAATATCAATAATACAAGTTTTTTGCTTATGTCGTAATACAGATGACATCACCTTCGGTAAAACTTAAGATTTTAAATCTAATTTTTTATTTCATCCAACTATTTAAATTTTATTTATACAAATGTCAAGTATAATAAAGCTGGTTGTAGAGTCACAAATAAAAGAACACATTTTATACAGAAATATTTATTATAAAAGAGATGCATTTAATTTACATGTTATTTAAATTCCATTCTGCAATAGCAATATTCATTTATATAGTTATAGAGGTGTATTTAAATTATTTACACATAAATAATCATTTATGTAACTAGAAGTTTGATAAAATTAAAAGCATTGAGTAATTATTGCTTAGATCTCAAATACCTAATTAATTACTTAAAAACCTTACATATCAAAAAATTATTAATGTATATTTAAATTTGTTAATTGTTGAATTCCACACAGCGATACTTAAACTTTCTTTTTCTTGTTAATAGATGGTGCAATACTGTAATATTATCATGAGGTTCATACTATAGTATATCTATTAATTATAATTTTCATTCTTTTTTTACAATTAAATCCTTGATAGCTATTTTGACAGTTTGAAGCAAAATTTCAAAATTCATGGACAGTATTATTTTTATTGTTTCAAATTAAATTAATTTATATAATAATTACATTTTTTGTGTGAAGCTGATCCCACCATGTCTTTTTTACACTACGAAATTTAGATTATTGATATGTAAACGAATGTTTCATCAATATGCTTTGATATTTATTGATAAACTTATATATGTATATATTCCTTTTCATTTGTTATTACCGAGATATTCAGGGTTATACCAAAAAAAAGATAAGAAAGACAGTGGATCGAATAAAAGAGTTAATCCGCAATTCAATCCTAAGCCTGAATCAACCTCTTGATCACTGAGGTGCCCAATATTGATTTAGTTAGAGGAAAAAAGTTGTTTTGTAAACTTTTTTTTAATGTATGTATAAAATCTTTATTTGAAATAACTTTTCGTTGCTTAAAAATAATATATATTCCTAAAAGTATTTCCCCATTTTAAAGATATAGTTGTGGCTATAATTAACATAAGAAGAGGTAAAATCTAGTTCTTTTTTTTCACTTCTTTATTTTCACGATTGAGTGTTTTCTGAATCTATGCATTTTTATGAGTAATTATTTTGAAATTAACTTAAGTATTATTAATCAGCGTTTGAAAAATTTAACTTTTCGATGAATATTAGACTTAACTGGATTTTTTTTATCACACAAACTGATTAGTAACAAAGTTTGAGTGATACTTAAGTACATGTAAATAGGAAAAAAATAACAATAATAAATCTCATTAAAAAAAAAAGAAATTCGTACAAAAGTATTTTTTTTCTAGAATTTATTTGTTTATGCAAAAAATTCAGGTTTACTTGATTGAATAAAATTAACACTGAAAAACAGGGGAATAACTATCTTAATGGAATGAGATTAAGATCAATTTAGCAACAAAATCAAATTAGTGAATAATAATTGATAAAACATCAAACTGGTACAAGAAGTAAAAATAATATTCATGTTAATCTGTAATTTAAGTTTCCCATAACGTACACTACATATAACGAAATGTAAGAAAATTTATATTTAAAATATAATACTTCTTTCTGGGCTTCCAATTACACTTTTCCAAACGGAAATTTAGGAAATCGTGATTAGCGGAGTTTCAAAAATTGAAAATGTTTTCTAAGTATATATAACTTGTTCTTCTGTTTTAATTTAAACATTCTTGTGAACTTATTTTTAAAATCTGAGAATTGAGCACTGATATTCAAAATATAACTGAAATTCACCAAAGCTCTCGTCTGTTAAATGTTCCAGTCGCAGAAAATTCTTTCAGGTAATATTTAAGTTTTGCAAAGAAATTCTTTTCGCATTCTTCTTCTGTTCCTTAAGTAAGTAGTCTTATTTATTCGCAGGAGAGAAATGGTTCAATACCCCCTACTGAAAAACTAGTTGGGATGCGGCTATTTGCTCAAGAGACCATTTTTCTTTATTACCCCACATTTTTTTGCAATAGTCAGATACAAAGATTCGAGTGCGATTGTATTCTAAGAGGACCATGTTCACATCCAGTAGTATTTGTCACTGTCACAAAAGATTAAGAAGATGGACGAGGAATCCACTTTTTAAAATCCGATTTTCTCCAAATCCTCCCCACAAGATTCTGTACGAGTACCTGTCGATTTTTATTTTCGTTCGTCGAATTTCTCAATCTTTGATGGTGTTTACGAGTGAATAATGTTCTAAAATGTTACGATTCTCAGTAAAGGATTTTGGTGATGTCATATTTATCTTGCTCACTGAGTTATCTAAGATAATAATAACATGCTATTTTTAAAAAAAATTATACTTATTTTCAAGCAGTTCTTGTCTATAAGATCTTTTTTCATAACTTATACATCACTATTTTTGAGTTGAA
Source organism: Nephila pilipes (assembly GCA_019974015.1). NCBI lineage: Eukaryota > Metazoa > Arthropoda > Arachnida > Araneae > Nephilidae > Nephila > Nephila pilipes. Next base: position 645,860 of record BMAW01022834.1, read on the forward strand.
AATTTTAAAAATATTGGTACCCAAAATGGTTTATTGGTTTCTGTCATAAATACCTCATCTTATTATTAGAGTGCTTTTATTCGAATTTCAATATGGTTACAATCTATTTTAAATCTACAATTCAGACGACTAAAAATTGTTAGTTAAAAAAAACAATCATTTACGTGCAAAAGTACGTTTTTATTCTATTATGGAGCAATTCCGAGGTGGGAATATAAATTCCATTGTTTGTAAAATGATTTATTTAAAGCTCGTTCTCCTGAACATCTGTATAAGATTTAGAAACCAAATAGTATTTCAAACGATATCCAAATATTATTTATAATCTATGTAGAAAATAATTCTATTTGCGTTTCCAATAATAAGTTAAGGGAATCCTTATTTGATTATTTTTTCAATCCGAAACTAAGGACAGGCGAGGTATGATATCATGTATAATTTTCTTCATAGCAACTTTAGAAACAATATTTCTAGAATTTAGAAAATTCAAATAAATGATGATGTCAGGGACTTCGATATAACACATGGTAATGTTCAGTGAAAATGACCTTCAAACCCTGGAAAGAAGTTTCAAAAGATCATTAAGGTTTTCATTTTATTATGTTCAATGTTGCTGCGGTAGCCTTGTGGTCATGGTCTCTAACTTGGGGTCGAAGTTGTTTCCTTTGAATTTTAAATTCGAGCCCTGATGCCACTAAACCACCACCGGATGCCCTGATGGCACTCCATGTTGCGAGACTGATGCACATTAAATCTGTCGAAACTCCAAGTCTCCCGTTGGTATGGTGGGTAAGTTTTGGAGAGAAGTTAGGGGATGTTGCTAAGATTTCTCACCTCGTCTTAAAACTCTTTTGTCTTTTGGACTCTTTTCACTCCCTTCTCACTCGGATTTCTTGTTACCTTATTTTAGCTTTTGATTTATTACTGCGTTTTTTCCAAGATTAACAATGGATTTTTAATCCTACTCTTTTTGATTCACGTCTCTGTTCGTATGTCTTGGATATTTTTCAAGGTTTCTCCTTTTGCGTCTCTTTTCATGACTTATTTCTTCTACTTCTAGTTTTTGTAAAAGATTCCCACTCTACCCTTGTGCTTCATTTTGCTCATTTTTAGAAGAGCAATTCCCGTTTGATATTGTGAGTAAAAGTTTGCTATTGTAAATTGGAACTCCATGCCATATTTATTCCCCTATATATAGCACAGAAAGAAAAAAATGCATTAATATCTTCTCTAAAAAGGAAGTCCTGACACCGTCTAAAAATATTAATCTCAATATCATAAAAAGAAAGTTACAGTAAATTCTCGAGTTAAACAAACTCGTGAGTTAACGGAGTTCGACTGTATTTTTCACTTCATTCTCTAAAAACAATTATCAAGACTAATGTCATTTAAAAAAAAACATGTCATGGTGTAACGCGGCTCTCTATTGCTTTATTATTCAGTCATCTTAAATCACATTCACTTTCTACACATTCACTTTCTTCACATTCACGCGGCTCACTTCTTTCTCTAACCTAAATTCTATACACAGATATATCACTTTTCAGTCAATTAAAACAGACACAGGTTTTCAGTTTAATCACTTATTTTTTATGGTATTAAGAGAAAGGCTCTCTATCAGTTCATGGTCCCTCAACACATTTACTCAAGTTTGGCTGAAATGCTAAATAACAAGATTACCTGTATATTTGGGTCCACGCAGATAATTATGTAGTTACACCGAAGCTTTGTCTCCAACTTCTACAAGACAGGGTTGGATTCTTGATCCAGTGATATCAAAGTATATTCACATACGCATACGTATATTTCGTGCACTTTACTCGTGTATACGTATTCAATTGTTTTTCACTTCTCTTCTCCTGCTAACTTTGGAATAACTTACATATCTGTTTTTACTTGAACTTTATTACATTTCTTTAGTATGACTGATTGGCCTAGATCGCGTCTTATATGATTGGGTCAAGATTTTATTTTTCGTAGTTAAAATTATAAAAAGTCTCCATGGTAATTAATAGAAGAATGAGAACAGGTCATCGTTACAACGACTTTAAATGGTATCTGGACTTCTTTTCTCGAATTCTTTCTTGTCTTGTAAGTAATAAAATCATGCGTAGCGACTTAATTAAAGCGTAAAAGAAAAATAATTAGTTGCACAATGAGTTTATAGTATTTATTAAACTTTTAAGCTAGATATAAAAGTTTTTAGCTTTCAGATTAAAGGCTATATTAAGAATATAAATACCCAAATCAATTTAAGAGCTAATGATGTGGAATATAAGCATAAGTATTCGTACCTAACATGCAAATAAAAATAAAATAATTGTGATTTAAAATGAATATTTAATCTATCTACCTCAAAGGATATGAATATTTTTATGTATATAGAATTACTATACCTGAAATATTAACATGTGTTATGTTATCTTTCTTACTATTTAGCACAATCACGTTATGTGAACTTACTTTTTAAATATTAACTAAATGAAATCTCACAATTATTTTGAAACTTTATATATTTTAATCAATAGTAGTATGAAATTGTAAAACACAAAACACACACACATATATATTGATTCATTTCAATTCCTCTTGAAACCTGCTTTCTTATTTAATTTGTGTGTACAGAAATATCTATTTTGCTTTATTATTTGAATCATTTGATTCATTTATATTTAAGTTACTTTACATTTTTAATTCAAATTTTCAAAGTACAGTAAGCAATTTAAGATTTAGATGTCGATTTAAAATTAAATAATTTTCTACAAAATTATCCCTTTAAAAACTTTCTAAAATATAAAAGAAAATATCTGCTCAACAGATTCATTAAGCAAACAAATATTTAATCGCAAAGAAAATTTAATCCTTCATTACATATTAAAGTTATAAATTTACGTTAAAATACATATTAGTATATATTAAAAAATTTTCGTTATTTATGCATGAAGAAGTTTAGTGTATCACAATGTAAAAGAACATTTACGTTTCTACACAAACCAGTTTTATTCCTAAATTAAATTAAATAATCATTTTGAAATTTCAGCTTTATTAAAACGTGCATCTTGAAAAGAAAAATTAATTAGAAAAACAAAATGTCTATGTGTTTTTCTTTCTCAAATTCTGAATAGAAATAGAAAGGAAAAGAATAAAAATATTTATGTGAATATATTAACTCGTGTTACGAAGAATATATGAGAATTTTAAAGAATTCCTGGAAAATTTATCTTTGTGAAAGAAGAATAAATACTGAAGAATAAAACAAGTCAAAAACTATTTAGCATCTGCTTTAAAGCAAAAAAGAATAAATGCTTAGTTTCAGAGAAAAAAATTAATGTTCTTACATTTTAAAACTGTAGCCATTTTTAAAACCAAACACATTCCTAAATGAAGTTTAATTTTTAAACAAAAAAAATAACGTATTTGTTCTAATTAAAAAAATTAATTGCAATAACACGGTTACACTTTACCCACCGACTTCTTATAACTAAAATGTATATAATGTGACGTACTTATCTCTATAACACTTAAATTTAATTTTAATTTTGATGCGTCAGTAACTAAAAATCATAAAATTTATTTTATAATTTGAAAAAACAAATCAATGTATCATCACTCAGTCTATGTAAAAATCAAAAGAGCAAAATTATATTCCTAATTGAGAAAAAATAACAACTATTTCATATTTTTAGCAGTTACAATTCAAAAACAAAAAATACTAATCTCAAAAACTTTAATTAATCTTCGTAGTAACATCATTATAGTCCTCGTATTTCTTCTAAGTGCGAGGTTAATAAATAATCATCAATCGTTAAATTAATCTTCACTATTCAAATTGAATGGTACTGAGAAAAATAAACTTAAGAATGGAAAGGAGAGCAACATAATTTTAAATTATTATTATATACACTTGGAAGAAGAGGCAGAAGTAATTTACAATCACAAAAGTAATAAGTATACAGTTCATTAAAACTGTACTGTTATATAAATTATGTATTCAATAACAATCTCATATTTTTTTATTTAAAACATCATTGTTTTATAATTTATTCGAATTTCTTATTCAATTTTTGATAAGAAAATGTTAATCCACTTGCTTCAAATGTCAACTTGATAATTTAGAAGGATCAAATTTCAAAAATATGGCCATGAGTTGTGAAAAAATTTCATTTCACTCCTACATTATTTTATCATTGGCTTGTTTTGAGTTCTTAAAATAGTTTGATAGCGAGACAATCGATCACCTCTAAAACCTTCAGGCAGAGTTTAAATTACTTCACAAACTTGTCAAAATATTAAAATCCACATAATCTCTTCAAAAATTTCTTATGCAGAAAGAAGTAGTAAAGATAAACTTCCTGAGTTTCACACATACGTAAGTTAGCTTTTTAAAAACTTCTTTAGTAGAGATAATGAAGTCAATAACTACTGACGTATTAAAAATATTGGTTTTATCTGGAAGCTATCTTTACTATGAAAATAACTTATTGGAATACGGATTTTCTGCACTTTGTTTTTGAAAAACAAAAAAAAATATTTTGATAAAGATATTTTTTAAATATATGATAGATATGCATCACAAACATTTAATTTCTTCCTTCTGATTATTGTCTTAAGATTAAACTGTTTTATGTTTCTGCATTTAAAACAGAGGTAAGATTTAATCAAAAATACAGAGGAAGCAGTTATCAGATTCAAAACATTATGCTTTATATTTTACAACTTGAATATAAATGTGTGCGCGTGTGTGATTTTTTATTAATATTTCAGTAATAACTTTAAGATGACAAACGTTATTTATAATGATACACTCATAATGATCTTATATGCAAAATCTAAGTCATGAATTTATATATATATATATATATATATATATATATATATATAAATTTATATATATGTAAAGATATGTGCAAAAATATATATATTTTATATAAGTACATATATATATATATATGTTGATTTGTTTGGTTTCAGGAAGTTGTAGATTAATATACAGCATTGTGAAATTTCATTTTTTCCCCTGGGTATCGGAAATTTTAAAATTTTACCAAAAAGTCAATTGCGGTAGACACTTATTTCTTATATATATTATTCTTAAAACTTTTCTGCATAGTCACCATCCAGAGTTATACATTTCTTCCAGTATTTCTCGACTTTGAAGGGGCGCCGTTGTAGAGCACAACAGATAAAACTCTTATCTTCTTCATGCCGGGGACACTTATATCTATGACTTCCTGAAACCAAACAAATCAAAATTAAATGCAGTAATTTACAATATTATATACATATGAATCAATTAATTTGCAAAGTAAATTTATACATGTGTGGGGTGGGGTGGGGGGGGTGTACTTGTGTGTTTGAGAGAAAGAGAGAGGGAGGGAGGGAGAGTTATCTACTTGTGTGTGTGTGTTACATATTTTATTTACATAAATACAGCTTCGAATGCTTTTATAAATAGAAAGGAAATTTGTAATACTGAAGCTTTTGTGGCATATATATATATAATAAAGCATTTCTATTATAAATAATATCTTATTTAGAAATGCAACTAACGACAACTGCATAGGCATTGTACCTTAGAGTATTTGTATAATTTGCATAAATGCAAGTTCTGAGAAAAGGGAAATGTTCTACAATAAGGATTTATTAAAAAAATAACTGTAAATTAAATTAGATTCTTTGAGGGAAGAAATACGCGTAAAATGGTAAAACCAGAATAAATATTACTCTTAACTTGAAGAAAAATACTGAATATCATCCTCAATAGGAAATAAAAGAAAAAAACTTTTTTTTTACTTGAATCTCTACCACGAGAGGTAATTTTCTTTCAAAATTCGTTGAATTTTAAGTATATTTAAGGTACTTTGAACAAAATGTTTTTTTTCTTGGAGCACATTTCTCTTTCATCAATAAGCTCTTTGAAAAGACTTCCGCTTCTTTTATGAAATAAAAACATCTCTCGGGGCTTTTCTTTAATCAAAAAAACTCACTACATTATGTGGCACTGCACGTTAAAATGTTTTAAATTAATAATATTAAGAAATAAGTTGGTATCTTGCATCTTGGTGCTGATAATATTTCACTTCAAAATAAATAACAAAACGTAGGTTAAAAAACACCTTAGTATCAAAAATAATTAGTGTCTTTATTGTTTGTGGTGGAAGAATAGAAAAATTAGATTCTATGTTATATTTATTAAATTATGAGAAGCTTACTTAGTGAAAATACTGAACATCTGAAAGTGTGTAGAAGCCTTTTTAGTTAATTAGCTTGCTTATAAGGAAGACTATCAAAAGTCATTTCAACGTGTAATCTGAATTCGTACCAAAAGCAGAATTTCAAAATAAAGTTCAGGAAAATGTATGATGAGGCCAAGGCAATGTCGTAGACAATGCTTGCCTAATCCTTTATTAATATAAGCAAAGTTAGTAAAAATAGAGCTCTGTGTATATTACTTATGAAAATAATATATGTAGCATAAAAAATAAAACGTTTTTCGTTTACAATAGTTCAAAAAAAATACTCATGTAATAATCAATATATTTATGATTTATATAAATCATATTTTTTGAAGCAAAAGGAATTGAACTGTTATGTACCATATTCAAATAACACTTTATAAATATAATTTAAAACGAAATGTTTACTTCAATAGATAAATGGGAGAAAACTCCACAAAAATCTACGAGTCATCCACTATTCAAATCTGGACTAACATCGACACAATTTCACTCTCAGAATTATTCATTGACACACAATAATTTCTGTAGATATAATTTTTTCAAAGAAAGAGTTTCGCGTGTCTTAAAGAATTTTGAAATTATTAATAATGAAAATTGAGAAATTAGATTTTCCCACAAAATCGCTTATTTTCTCGTTTATTAATTTTTATATCAGTCCTGAGGAAAAACTGTCAATTAGTTTTTCAAAGCGGAGAAACGTATTTTCTCGTCTTGCTCAATTCTGTTAAAGCGCAGTATTGAAGTAATTGATAGTGATTGTTTAGTAACGTCATAATAAAAAGCAACACGAGGACTGTTGGCAACAGACCTCATAATTCGGAACCTCGGTCAAGAGACGAGGATGACACCTGAGCTGGCAGCCTTCTTTCCAAATTTCCAGCCCACACCAATAGTAGGACTTGGAACCTAGACCAGATATAACATGCATCAACCACACTGCACGGCGAGTCTTAAGTGGCATCAGAGCTGGAACCCATAACTCGACGAAAACAACGCCAGCCGCGAGTCCACTACAGTGAAGACAACTGCATCCACAACATAGAAGTAAAACCTTTACGTAAATTAAATATTATTTCATATGATTATTTTTAATTATTAATTATTAGAAGTGTAAGTGAACTGCACTTAATAGCAAGTTTAGAATTTTAATAAGCATGAAACATATTTATTTCGAATATCATGCATTAATTTCTTTCAAAAAAGATTAACGAACTCTTTTTTTAAAGTATTAAGGAACTACGAATTTAAAGATATTTTTTCAAAATATCATTTACATATAAATTTTGCATTTCGTTTAAATCATTTACTTAAAAAAGTATTTGTTCCTTGAAATAAAAGAATTTCCTATGCTCAAAAAAGTATTAAATGAATATTTTTCAACTTCTGTAATTTTTTACTAATTAAAGTTTGTGGAACATAGACTTAACGAGATTATTAGATGCAACAGAAAAATTTGATATAAATATATATATATATATATATATATATATATATATATATATGCGTGTGTGTGTGTGTGTGTAAGCAGAAAATTATAATTACAAAATAATGAATAATAGAATAAATTTCAGAATTATTGACCAAACTATCCCCATCAACAAAATATATTATTAAGAATTGGTTATAAATCTAAAAATATAAATTGAAAAAAAATTTAAAGTTAAAATCTAAAAATTTAATTTTTTTTTTATAAAAAAAAACACATGATGCCCTAAATAAATATTTAAGAAGTTAAAGCTATAATAACAAAAACAAAAAATTTATAAGATACTTAAAAAATAAAACAAAAACTTCTAAATTTTTTCATTTACAACACGTCACTCGTATGAAAACTACATACAGGGCGTACAGAGAATTGAACAAAAATTTAGAAATTTACATATCAGAAACAATTTATTAAAAGATTTATTTATAAAGTATAACCCATTTTTTTTAAGGAATAACCCATTTCCAGTCATAAAAAGACAGGAAAAAGCATTAAAAAAGGAGTAAAAACAGACTTGTAGCCCACAGCACCATAATACATTTCTGCTTTAAATGCAACAATTGTTGCCTTTGATACCAACACTAAAAAACGTTGCCAAAATGCCAACACAAAACTCTAGAATGAACAAGACAGCTGTCAAAGGCCCACCCAACTTACATGAAATTTTGAAGCTAATAATTACATTGAAATAGCAAGAACCAAAAAAATTAAAAATAGAATAAAAACTTACAAAATCTTAACTGTATAAAAAGAGATCCCAAAAGATAAAAATAATTAGAAAGGAAATTTTAAATGCAAAAATATCAATATAAAATAACGCCACCAAAATAATTCATAACTAAATAGGGAAGAAAACTAGAAGAACAGAATTTAAAAATTTAATTAAATTAAAAAATAAATAAATAACAAATAAATAATAAAAAAATTAAAATTAATAAAATTTTAAAAATTAAGAAATGTTAAAAATAAGTACTATTAAATAAATAAATAAAAATTTTAAGAAATTTAAATTAAGAAATTAATAGTAAAATTTTTGTAAAAAATTTAAAAAATTCGAATTAGATTTAAATTTAATCAACAGAAAAATCTTTTTTCTAAAATTATCATTAAAAATTTATAGCCATATAAATACACACAAAAAAAGAAAATTTATAACCAATCAATTTTATTGCTTTTAAATTTTAAAAAATTAATCTTAAAATTATTCTTTAAGAAATTAATTAGATAATCAGCTTTAGCGCAAGTAAAAAATTATTAAATCATTCAGAATATTTAAAGGCATATTAAGTAATTTGATACTTCTAGGTTAAGAAATCATATAAAATGTTTCGATATATATTTCAGCTTAAATTAGTGACAAAGAAATAAGCTTTTTTAATAGGGTAACAATAATTATCTCTCTTGTCATGCACATGCACGCACACTCACATATATGCATTTTAAAAACAAGAAACTGTGAAAAATTTGCAATGTTTTAATTGACATGTATCATTAAATAAAGGCGTGTCCAAATATTAATCTTTTTTAGCAGAATTAAATTTAATTAAGTATTAAAAAATAGGAAAAAGAGTTTAATATAATACTTGGAAAAGGTGAGATTCATTGCACATTCTTAAAGGACGTACCGAATAACAAAATTGTGAAGCAACTCTGAAAATGTTTCATGAAAATAAAAAAAAATGTCCATTTCAAAATATCTATTGTGTTAAGCGAATGACATGTGAAATGCGAATAAAACTAATCCTCAATATTTGTGTTTTTTTATGTGTAGTATCAAATTCTTGAAAAAACTTTTCAATTCTTTATTTTGAAAGGCAAAGCACATATTTATTTTTAGTGACTAATGAGTTATTTACAATAAAAAAAATAAAGGAAATGACTGTTAAAGAATGCACATGTTTAGGCTTTGTCTTCAAGGTATTGTATAAAAAATACCTTCCCGAATCTCGGTGATTTTTTTATTAATTTAAGAGACAATCGATCACTTGTTTTTTTGTATCCAAAAACCCTTTTTATTAATTTCCGCTCTTCTTGTGGGCTTTGAGATACTAAGCGAAATCATCTAAGTAAAACTTACCGATGTATGACATTTAATTAATGTCATTGATATAAACACAAGAGGAATTTAATAAAGATGATGCATAATTTTAATGGCTGTCCTAAAACAAAGAGATTGTAAAAGGAATTTAATTATTTGCATGATATTTTTTTCCGAGTAAAATTCCGTTTTTGTACTTTCAGTACAGTAAATTTAATTTGCTTTTCAGTAGCTTAATTAAAAATCATTCCTAGATTTTTTCTTTTTTACCAGGTAAGTAAAACATATGCATCGCATATTTTCTAAATGTGTTATTACCATACGTATAATTATAATTAAAAAATGTTTCGAAAAATATTTTACATTCTTAAAGTTGCTTGATCAAGTAAATATTATATAACTAAAACTAATCTAACAGACGCTACTACTAACAAATTCAAAAAAGAAATGTATTTTAATCAATAATCCTTTAAAAATTATATATCATGATATATTCTTATGATACTCTGTAAACGTGATACGTTTAATTAATATCGTATAGCATAATTCAATTGAAAATAAATATATGGTACAACATAAGATAACACGTGAATAATATAAGAGATAATATGATTAATACAGGTATATATTTTTAAAGGTATATAAAGATTTAAACATTTAAAAACAGGATCGAAATTAAGTTATCCAGGGCATTATATCAACAAATTTTTTTCTGAAAAAGTTTGCTTTTTTGCGAAATCTTCGTCCCATAAATGCATTCATATTTTTGTCTTTTCAGCTGGTTCTACTCCTCCAGAATAATTTCAATTGTATTAATGAAACATTCGGTAGCAATTTATTAAAAATAAGAGTAAGAAAAGAAAAACTTCTACGTAAAACACAGAAACGATAGTTGCCTGATTTAGATCTAACTCGACTATTGCAGCTTTGGAATCTTGATTCAAGTATCATTGAATCGATTTATTTAGATCCTGGATTTCTCTTTCTTCATTCATATAGTCATTACGCAGTTGAGGCTTGAATTCAATATATCTGAATACCGTTTGTTCATGAATGATCACTTAGTTACGAGAAGAATAATTAATTGTGCTGACTAACTAAATTCTAATTTAATATAAATGTTATCGAAAGAATTCATATTTTTTTATAATCTTAACTTTATCGAAAACTAATATTTAAAATATCAATTTCGTACTAGACCATAATTTTCAAAGATTGTATGGCGATCAATAGTTAAGAGCTTGCAATCGATCTCTCTAATGTTTTTTGTGTCAGAATGTGTTAAGACTCTTCCAGCACATCATCTTTATAAAATACGGTACACTATATGTCTGTTGGAAATGAAACCCTAATGGTACATAGAAAGCTTTATTATTTATGTAACGGCAGTTGTCAAAGTGCTTTTGATATCATAGCATGAGTTTATTCATTCAATATTTACATTCTTTCAGTATTTTTTATTCAAATACTATAAGGCACACACTGTTTTGGAAGTTTTTATACTCTGTCTCAACGTATCATTTTTCAAAATATTCCATTCATAAATCTGTATAAGGTTTCCTATATATTTGTTCTTGAAATCGTACTCAATATCTGAAAACTTTTAAATCAATTTATATGGAGAAAAAAAATTTGCGTATTATAATCAGACAACAATATTTGTGCTTGTCGATGTTATTTCAAAGCCATCAGATTATTATTTTTTTTTTCAATTTCCATATTTTTTTATCTTCAACATTTCACTTTCGTTTAGAATATATTTAGATCGTCGTCTACCGCACTCCTCTCTAGCCCGATGTAAATCAAAACCAACGGAAAAAAATGTTTTAAATTTTTTTTTTCTTTACGAAAATAGATGTGGAAAATTTCCATCTTCCAAGCTTAGAAAATATTTTCAGAACTGAGCGCTATTATTCATTCTATTTACGCCTTTCTCAAAAAATTTTACGTGTTTTTCATCTTTTCTCGTCCCTTTGACACTGCTTTGTTGATTTAAGTATCAAAACGTGAGAACAGAGCTTTCTCTCTGAAATTTTAAAAGTCAAATTCCTCTGTTTTACTACCCTTAGTAGTCCATGAATATAAATTACTTTCTAGAGATGTAAATTCTAAGAACAAATATTATAGATTCAAATGACTTGCTAAATTTCAGCAGTTAGCTGATTTGTGTTCGTGTACAGATTTAATTAGAAGTCGAATTTGAAAGTCTAGACGCGGTATTTTGATTTACATATTAGCTCTCGATTTTGATGAATAATGGCATATTTCCCATAATGGGTTGTTCTCTAGTTCTCAAGATGTATTTCCTCTTGTCGGTGAGATAATGATTGGCAGAATGTTAATGGATAAAACGGGCTGGATAATTTCTTTTTTCCTATAATAGATTAGGTATTGAAACGAAAAATTCGAAATGCACAATTTAATCAATAACTCATTTCATTGTTCAACTAGATAAAATTCTTATGTCGAATAGTTTTATTTTTATTAATGTATTTCTAGTGTAATTTTAAAATAGGGTATTTGTTTTACAGAATTAAAAGTTTCTCGGAAAATCTGTTAGTGATATTGTAGACGAAATAGAATACTCTCACCAAAAAACAAGATTAAAAGTTGTAATTTTGTATTATTTAATTGTTTTATTTTTATGTGTTTTTGAATAAGCTGATTAGTTCATTTTCATTGGTCCTGGTTAGTGATAAACACCAATAAAAGAAAAATAAAAAAATTCACAATTATTGAATCATCAGTTATTCATAAATGTAGTTTTGAAGTTTTTATTAATTTATTGAAATAGTCATAATAATTAATTATAGAATTTACTAATGATTTCTCCAATTACTATTTAATTATATTGAAGAATTAGTACTCAGAAATTCTCGTATTGCCCATTCTCAAATTTCCTTTGGCATAAATCGAAGTGAAATTTATCATATTGTAAACGGGAGTCTCGCTGCAGAAGCATTAAAAAGAAAAGCGAAACTGAGGCTATTAGTTTAAAAATAATAACAAAAATAATTTTCATTCTTGTATCTAGAAATGTGTCCTTTGTTATTGTTTGAAAAAGTTACACGGTTATATGTACGAAAAACTATGCTGGAAGGTTACAATTGTAATTCTATTCAAAATAAATAGAATTGGGAGAGAAAAAAGAAAAAAAACGGACATTTGTTCATACATTCAATTTTGTAGCACTATCACTTAAAAATAGTTAGAATCTTACAATCAATCTATATAAGTAATGTTTAGTTTTATTATACCATGTGAAAAGGTAGAAGAATTTACAAACATAAAGCGTCTCCGAGCGAAATGTTTTCACTGCGCATACACGTCATTGCCTTTGCAATATTTTTCCTTTCCTTTCCTTTTCCAAGATTCTCTCCAGCACGTGTTTCCTCATATCCATAGATAATTTTCCTGGAGGAGGATGTCTTGGTGCTCGTTTTGTAGCTTTCAGCGTGGATAGTCCGGGATCTTGAATATTCTCATCGCTTTCAAGTATTTGGTCTGTGATCCAATGCAGGGCTGCTTCGGTGTTGATACGCTTCCATTATACATAACAAATGCATTAAGCAGAACACAATTTACGAGGTACACTGTAACTCTTTAGGTCCATTTTGTGGTTTTACGTAAAATCGAATAGTGAGTGAAGTACTGATTAGAACACTCTGCCTCTCATATAATTATTATAATCGATCAGTGCATTGTGTGTGTGTGTGTGGTTCCTACATTTTCAATCATATAAAAATGCAATTTCGCGTGATCCACTATGTGTTAACAATACAGCTGTTAACACTGTGTAAATTATGTACGAGCTTCAAAAAATGGATAAAAAATTGTCTATTTAAATTAACTAATTACTATAGTTAAAATGCAATTTTTGAAATAATTTATTGTAATTGTAATAAATTTCTAAGACTAAACTTTTTTGAATGATATTTATAAATTCTAAGAGTAAATTATTAAGTAACAAAGTTAAATGTATTGAAGTAAAACAAAAATTCATTTAATGTTATTTTCAATGCGTAGTACATTTTGAAGAGTAACCATGTTTATCAATAAAATTCCATGCTATTATAAAAATACATATTTATTACATAAACTGTTATTTTCATTCTATCAATAAATATTATTTCATCCAATAAATCTATTATACGGATAAAAAAAATTTTAAGCAAAATATTTTTCAAAATAATATTTTTATTAATGTGATCTAACAAATAAATTTTGATATTTTATAATATTTATTGTTCAATTATATTATGTCATTTAGTATTAAATGAAGTTTTATAAGTAATAATTTGTTACATTAAAATATCGATTAATTGTTTAAAATGAATAAAATTTTAAGAACAACAATTTGCTCTATTCGTTTCACAAATTATAATGGATTCTTAATCCCTAACCCTCAAACTGCGTAGTTAGAAAAATAATTTCCTCTTGAAAGTGTATTAATGCTGAACTTGAACATTATCAATGGCATCGAGAAAAGTGGCTCTATAATAATCATGTATTTGTAATAATTATGCTTTCAATTCGAGTAATAATGATTATATATGTAACAATTATACTCTTAACCCACATAAGGATGACATATTTGTAAAAGGTTTCAGTTTTTCATACACTGTTTGTAGTAATTTATGTATTTGGAAAGAGATGTTAGTTTTCACGGTTGTTATCTAGTATTAATTGAACATTACAAAAATTCATTACAATGAAACAGTTTGCTGATATTTGAATATATTTTAAGGAATTCTATATTCGTTTATTGTAAGCTTTGCTCCTTTTAAAATACTTTCATGAAAATATTGATATTCTTTATTTAATTTATTTTTACTTTTAAGCATAATCTTATTAATTTATTGAATATTAAATGCTTTTCGTTGGTCTGTCTAAGTTTTAAATCAGAGAATTTTTAACCGAATGACTGAATAGATTTTTATAATTATATTCAAACAAGAAGAGGAAGAACTAAACATGTGTGTGTGAGTGTGTCTGTGTATGGGTGATTACCGTTTTTCAAATAAATTTATATAAAGGGTTAAGCCGAAGGGATGATCTTGAACATATACATGTGGCCTACAATATTTATTGCAGTTAGTATAAAAATATATATTTCAGCATATTCGAAGTAATTAATTTTATCATATTTAAAAATTTTGCATCGTAAAATAAATAACGTACATTTTCAAGAAATATTGATTGCTTTATATAAGTCTCGGGAGGAAATTATAATACGCTTATTTATAATTCTGTCACTGGTTACCTTTCTAAATGATAGGCTTATTTACGTATCAATATTTTTAAAAAGAAGTATAAAAATATTTTAAGCATTATAATAAGTAAATAAGAGATATATACTTTTAACCTAAATTCAAAAAATAAAAAAAACATAAATGTACTACTTTGAAAGTTAAAATGTATTTCATTTTAGAGGAAACATATCGAAATCGATGCATCCAATGTCTATGATCACGGTTGAAAACGAATAATCTCACCAACTCTTCTTACAGAACGTAAAGTATCGATAGCATAAAAATACTAAAATTCATGCGGATGGTACTCCAGTCACATTTGCAAGTTAACTTTCGTTTATTTAGAAAAAAAAAGTGGAAAATAAAATCTGTGACATTTGAAGCAATTCCTGCGAGATGCTTTCTAAAGAATATTGTGTATTGGTTCAGCGGGAAAGAACGCTATGGTCTTGGAAAAGAAGCAAGGGGGAAAAAATACAAGAATATGGATCTGAATTGTAAAAAGACCAGGGCTATCAGATGAAGTGGAATCACCATAAAAATACCGTCCACAAAAATGGAACCCTAGCGTGAAAAGTCTATTTTTCCATGAAATAAAATAAACTTTTTTGGCGACATTTTGAAATCTGCAATTGCATTACAAATTTTGTAAAGTTATTGAGTAAATCTTATATAAGTAAAAAAAATCAAAATAACTTTTAACCCTTAAAATCATTTACATTTTCTTCACAGTTACTGGAAACAATGCTTTTTTTTAATGGTATATAACGCTAGAGAAAGAATCTATGTGTTATAAGTATTCTTAATTAATTTAACCTATTATTTATATGTATTTATAAGAATGTTGATTAGCTAAATATTGGTTCTAATTATTTTAACAATAACTTTTGTATCCTATGAATGTTGGGAAAATATTCCAATTAGATTATTCTAGTTATTAACTGAAAGAATAATAATTTCGAATACATTCTAAATTTATTGAAATTTCCACGAAAAAAAATTTTTTTTTTCAAAATTTTGCCTCGAACTGCAAAAAGTGAAAGATAATATTAGGAACAATATTAAAATCTTACCTTAATTATTTATTAATTTTTAATTAATATAGTTAATATTAGTTACTTGGAGGAGTCCTTTACATTTCAATTTTTTATAAAGGCTCATTATGTTTAATATCTATTTAAACTCATCACAATTTCAATTTAGGATCCAATGACAATATGTGAAGAAATTAAAAAAAAAAAAGATGATTTAAGAAGTTTATTTTTAATTATTCTTATAGTTTCAAATTATTATTTGTAAAACTAATTAGTCTATTTAATTCGATTATAGGCATGGATTGCAGAAGTAGAGTCACACGTTAAGACCCGAAAGGTTATGGGTTTGAGAATCTCTGTTTTACAAAATACCTTTATATGGAATAATGAAACCCAGATCAGGTGACCAAGATATCACCTGAAAAGAGCTCAATATTACCAGTCTGTCCCCAGATCCTGTTGTGCAGCTCTAGCTTGACATTAGTTAAAACAAAAAAAATTGAAAATTCTGAAATAAATATTCTTAATGTAATTTGAAATTCAATTTTTGCTTATTCATGAAATGACCATAAAAGATATAAAAAATGTTCTTGAATATCTGCTATGGCAACAGGAAAATTTCATTAAGAACATTAAACCTAATTTCTAGAATTATTGCGATTATTAATTCTAGAAAATAGAATCAAATTATTTAGATTCATATTCAATTCGAAAATTATCAAATATCAGTTTTCATGCGATATTGTTTTGTAGAGAAATCTGCAGATAAAAATAATTTTATTTATTACGCCATTTCATTCATTTTATGCTACATTAAAATAAATTTTAAGCCAACAAGGAACGATAGCAAGAATAAATTAAAATAAATAAGAACCATTTTATAAATTGAAAGTGTTTCGAAAAGATAATCCCAAAATCCTTCATGCACTAACATATTACAATAATTGGTCTCTATCTAGATTTTGAAGAATTAATTAGGCTAAAAAAATATTGTTAAACCAAACGAATAATCAATCAAAACGAATTAAGTCTTTAATTCCTAGAGAGCAGAAAAACTATTCATTTGTTTCATTTCTTTTCCACTTCACTAACACGTTTTTTATGCCTCGTCAGATTATTGCTAACAAACCACCGATAAGCTTCAATGCCAAAACTTATCAAATGTTATCATGAGGAATTGAATAATAAAGCTCTTGTGTTAGTTGCATATAAATAGGTCTCTGAATTTAATAGATTTTTATTCTTATTAGATCATTAAACTTAAATGGATAAAAGGTCCTTAAAAATTTATAAGATCATTAAACTTAACCGGTTTCTTTTATTAGGTAGTTAAAATTTTTGATCGCGCATAAATAGATAACAATAATCTTATAAATTAACCTTTTGTTTGTTTTTCCGGAAAAAATATAAGCTTTTCTAACTATAAAAAGCTTTTCTTTTTTCTTTAATATTTCTCAAAAGTGCTCCTCCCTTTCAATTAATTACACATAACTCTATGAAATCTTAACTAGTTAAATTAAAATATTTCACATTATAATATTAAAAGATAACTACAGATAACACAAGGAAGTAAGCTGGGGGCTTATATTGAGAATATTTTTTCACCACAACTCAATTTAAAATAGTTGTATTATTTGAACTGATATATGCCTCTGCATTCACTTTGCCCTCATTGGCTAGTTGCATTTCTCTTTGGATGTGTGTTTGTATTCTCATTCATTTGTCTCTTCTCTGTTAGGTTTGGTAATCAAATTTTCCTTTTTAAAATCTCTACCAATAATCAGTTCTCTAGTTCTAAATTATTGCCAGTAGCCGATATAAAGACAATCAAAGAATTAACTTATTACTTGTATGCAGTGTAAATACTTTAAGAAGTAAATACTCAAATTAAGAAGACATAACTTTCATCTATTTCAACAATTATGGCTTGAAAATCGAAATAATGAGAAAAATCTCACTGAAACATTAAAAATGAAGTTAAACTTTTAAAACTAAAGCATCACAACTTTTAATTCATTTTCTTTCCACTTCATCTTTACGTAGTATGTGTATTATAACTTACAAGTCGTCTAATTTAACGGTCGCGTGCAACAAAATCATTAAAACTGGTTTCTTGGAAAAAGATAAACTTCATTAAGTTTTCAGTTTGAATTAATTTTAAGCAATCTATAGGAGAGCTTCCTGTTTAACTTAGAAAGGGATACACTCCAAGAATAAATGTCATTTGAAGTAACTGAAAATTCGTTTCAAGTGCTCACTATCAAGCATCTAACCACTTTTGCAAATGATATTGCGCTACAAAATTATTCAGTGATACAACTCATTTACGTGAAATAATTTTTGAGTTTAATAACATTCCTAGTTAAACTTATTTTAGAAAATATTAAGGCAAATTAAAATTAATTGGTTAGAAAGTTCTTAAAAGTGTCAGTAAAAAATTTCATTCAATATAAATTAATGAAATTTGACTACATCCCGATTAAAAATATCGATTTTAATAAATAAGTTCATTTGCAAAATCTTAAATTTTAATTCATCAAAATTTCTTAAAGTATTGAAATTTTCAATCTCGAGTGTAATATTTTGACAAAAAAGAGTTTTTTTAAAAATAACTGTAATGTTATTGTGAATGGGAGATTGATACAGCGAAATAAATGTCTATCTCGAATATTGCAAATAAAATAAGAAATGCGTTTGTATCAGTTGAAACATTTTAAATGAAAAAAAAATTATCTTTATATTCGTGAATAAAAACAAAAATATAAAATATATGTTCCTCATGTTCTTAAAATCTGAGGAAATTAAAGTAGATAGAATACAAATTTTAAAAAATTCGGTCTCTCTTTCTCTTTGAAATATTGAATCTTGTTCAAGCTTAACTTTAAATTTTTGTGGTTATTGCTAAAAATTATTTTCCATGTTTGTATAAATGGGAGAAGAGACTTTTTGCAGTTACATTTCATACAAGAAAACTTCTTAAAGTGATATTTTCTTACTTTTGTCAAAAATATATCCTCATATTTTATTAAATTATGAGAGATGGAATAAATAAATTTAAATTTTCAAAACATAATCTATTGTTTGTGCTTTTAAAATCAATGTCCTCATTAGAGAGGTATTGTAAAATAAAATACTTGAATGAGTTTAAAATATGTGCCTCACAAACAACTCTTGGATAAAATTCATATTCTTTTCCCGAATAAATTTTAATGTTTTTATAGATATTTTACTTGAATGTCCCTTTTGAATTATGAGATAAAATTCGCTATCACAAACGTTTCTAATGTGTGACACACTTTTCAATCTCTTAAGATTCTAGAGGTTTAGTACTGCTCTGTTATTTATTAATAACAGTAAAAACTACATTTAACATCAGTAATTAATTTAATAAATATTTTACCTTTGTGTAGTTATAATTACTGTACTTCTGTTCTTTCTTTATAAATTTAAGATGTTATAGATAGTCACCTTTTCGAAAGAATCTTTAAAGTTTAATAATATATCCGAGAAAAATTGTATTATACTCTTTTGAATGGTTATTTGTGAGTGTTAATTGATTTTTTGTCTAATAATAACTCTGGCATCCAAATAATTAAACATGATTTTAATAATTTTAAGATACTTGTTTTGCGACTGCGATTGTAATTGTTTTTAGCGCTTATTATTTGTAGAATCATTCTTAACAGTAACAAATATTTTTAACTCATAAAGAGGAAACTTAATTGCTCTTAACTGGAAAAGCTGAAAAAAAAGTAAGAACTTCTTCATTTGAACTTATATCGTGTTTTATCCAAAGTAAAATAACACATTTCTTAAAAAGTCATCCATACCACAAACACAAAAAAAGAATTCTTTTAATAATCAATTCGCTCAAATACAAAAGCTAAAACGTAAACAAGATTGCGAAGAAAGTTAGATACAATAAATTTTCCAATTTAATGACATGAGAAAGGCAATTCTGATCTTGAAGCTGCAGGTATTGTGTCATGAATATCAAAAGAGCGCGACAATTTTAAAAATAAGACCATGGAACAAAGAAGTCTTGCATATTTACAGAAAAGAAAGCTTGTTTACTTTTCTATGAATTCAAGAGTTTTCTGAATAATTGAAATTTTTAAGAAAAGTGAAAGAAAATTCTTTTTTTTTTCGAAACTTTTTCCATAAAGTATTCATCTAAATAAAGATTACTGCTCGCTAGAACGTTAAAAAGAGCTCTACAACAATTTTAAAAGTGTGGTGAAAGCTCTTTAAATTGCGTTTGTTACGTAAGGAATTTACATTTTGAATTTCAAGTTGCATTTCGAATATTTTGTTTCAGATATTAATTTCTGAATAAGAAATATATATTGGAGCTTACCCTGTTGCTATAACTGAGAATAACGGTATACGTTTAATTACATAGAATTTACTTATATTCACCATTATTAAATAAAAAAATTTACAAGTTTTCTTATAAATTTAGAAATATAAACGAAATCAATCTCATTTTAGGTATAATTATTACAAATAAATTTCTAACGAGAGCAATAATAATAAATTTAAAGGTTTCTAAATCCTGTCTCATTGTGTCTAAGAAAAATCTAATCTCGTCTTATTTCGACTAATTTTAGAATATTACTGAAGAATTAGAATTTCATTTATAATAAACAATTAATAAGTAACTCTAAAAATAGTAATAATCCCTCATTAAAAAGAATTTATAGTAAAATATTAGTATTATAAAATCAATTTAACAACAATAGAGAACGTTATTGTTCATCAAATTATAAATATAATTTTTTTAAACATATCTACAGGAAAAAATTGGATTATTACAAATGTGGCATGATCTTAAAAAAATAATTGAATTCCTTGAGATATAAAATGTAGTTTTATTAATAAATGTATCGTTCAATTTTTTTCCTCTTTTCCTTCTATTGTATGCTCGATTGTTTTCCCCTTTCCTTACGCAGTAATTTTTATGTCTTATAGAATTTTTCTTCTTTCACAGGGCTATTTGGGATCATTGGGATGATGAATATCAGCGACGTTTACGAAAACCTTACATTTGATACGGTACTGCTTTTGAACGGTACTAACGGTAATAATTCTTTAGATCCAGGATCGAGCGTGGCATCTACTGCAGCTCTGTCGACTGTCCTCTCCTTTTTAATTCTCTTTACCATCGTTGGCAATATATCGGTGATAATTGCCATTACACGAGAGAAAGCCCTTCAGACGAAAGGCAATTGCCTAGTCTTGTCCCTTGCTGTTGCTGATCTCCTAGTAGCATGTCTGGTTATGCCTCTGGGCGCGGTTTATGAAGTTAATCGTGAATGGACCCTAGGAAAAGAACTATGCGACATCTGGACATCCTTTGACGTGCTTTGCTGTACAGCATCTATCCTGCATTTGGTAGCTATTGCCGTTGACAGGTATTGGGCAGTCACAGATATTGACTATGTCCGTCAGAGGCAATCTTGGCACGTCGGTCTTACCATAATGATTGTTTGGCTCGTTGCCCTGTCTATATCTGTGGCCCCTCTTATTGGTTGGAAAGATGCTCTTCACGAGGAACGCGTTCTGAGCGAAAAACGTTGTTTGATCAGTCAAGATCCTGGTTACCAGCTATTTGCTATTTGTGCAACTTTCTATGTTCCTCTGATAGTCATATTGCTTCTATATTGGAGAATCTTTCGCGTGGCCCAGAAACGCATTCGTCGCAGACCAGGAACACGTGCAGAATCCCGTTTGGTATCGGCAACTGTTATGGCTTCGCTTGTCACAGAAATGACCTTGATTTCTACTACTACATCATCATCTCACCCGAGTGAAGCTAGTCGATCAGAAGATTATCTATGGGATCAGAGCAAGGAACAAGTGCTGAAGAAACGTCGACGAGTAAACTTGCGATCGAAACGAGAGAGAAAAGCCGCCAAGACCCTGACCGTCATCACTGGAGTCTTTGTCATTTGTTGGCTACCTTTTTTCACTATGGCACTGCTCATGCCGTTATGTAATGACTGCCAACCAAGTAACACGGTTTTCAGCTTTGCTCTCTGGCTTGGATACGCAAACTCGATGCTCAACCCAGTCATCTACACGGTTTTCAGCCCAGATTTCAGGATGGCGTTTAAACAAATCTATTTAACTTCTTGTCGTTTTTAAAAATCTGCACCTTGTGACTCTTATATCACTGTTAAGTACAAATGTGTCAATTGTATTGTGTGTATCAAACCACTTTCACTCATAGTTACTCTCACTACTTTAAGGTGTTTTTTGTGTGGTAATAAAGTGTTTTCTGTGTGCTAATAATAAGGTGTTTTCTGTATGGTAATAAAGTGTTTTCTGTGTGGTAATAAAGTGTTTTGTGTGATTTCGCTGCTCATTTGTATAGAATAATTTCAGAACAAAATTACATTATTATTCAAATGCCTTTATTCTAAGAAAAATACTTCCCTTCTCACTATTCTTCAGCGTCATTTAAAGAACTGAAAAGAATTTTCATATAAGATATTAATCAATGTCATAATCACATTTAAAATATTTCCTCCTTGTGTTATGAATTAAAGTAAATTTCAAATCAATAATCTCTCTAGATAATTACTTATCTTTTTCTAATTATTTAATATAACTTCAGAAAGCTCCTAATTAATAACTTTCCTTTAAAACTCATGACTACTTCCATTCATCAATTACGCAGTCAAAATTCTGTCCATTCATCAATTATACAGTCACTGTTCTGCTTAACTATCTGAAAATAAAACGTATTTATCGCTTTCACGAAATTGTTTAGAATTTTAATTAAACAAATCACATTTATCACGACGTAAAAAGAAATTCATTCATAGCAGATATAAAGGACCCTATTAGACTCAAGTAGCTAAAAATACGCTTCATAAAATCAGTACTTATACAGGTGATGGTGTGTCTCAATATTTTCACATAAAACTGAGTATATTCCTCGATACTTCAAACAATTTATGAAATTTTCATAATTAAATATAGTAAAATTTTCAGTGGTGAATTTTTAATTACATTCCTAACAAGATTCAACTGTTAATTATCTAACCATTTGTGAATCGAAAAAATTAAAATTCACATTAATAGATGGCAATGAAAGTTTAAAATATGGTGAGAATTCACTCATGCAATGAAATCAGTAAACTTCTTGCGTCTTTCTTGTGGTGCTATTCACTCCTCTTCTTATAACATTTTATGTTCAAATCACTCGAAAAATTTTATCCATATTGAAATGTTCTAAAACAATATTATTGCAAATAAAAACCTGCATACAAAAGAACACAATTTTCACAGTTTTTTATACCTTATAAAATAAAGTTTAAATGAAAAAAGCGAAAAAATTGAAAGATAAAGTATTTTATTTCTCTAAATTAGGACAACAATGTAACTTTAAAAAGATGAATTTTCCGTTTGAAGAAATTAAATTCATAATGCATCATATAACAGAATTAAAGACCATATATGATAATAAGTTTGCTGTTTTTAATTCGGTAAAACAGTAATGTTATACTTTTCTTTTACCCACTTACAATCAGTACAATAATAACCGGTTTTCTTTTGCTCTCTATTGTATTGAATGCCAATAATGTATAAAGGATCTGAACGCAGAGTCGGAGTTTTGGAAACAAATTTTAATTATTAAAACTTTCATAGCAAATATTTTTTCCGTTATAAAAAGTATTGGCTGAAAGTCTTTCATCACTTTTATACAAAATCATCATATTTTAAAGTACATTATTAATTAAGCACTTAAAACTGTTAACTTACATTCTAATACAAAACATTTAAAAGAATGATATTTGTAAAAGGGCAAGAAACTTTCATTCTAACTTAGAAATGGAGTATAAGAAATAGAACGGAGAGAATTTTATAGATATTCCATGAACTGAATTGAATGCCTTTTTTATAGCTTCTAGATCAAACTCTTATTATCGAATTTCTAGAATTCTTTCAAAACCAGAAAGTTCGAACTAAGTTCTTTGAACTTTTTCTAGATACTGAGGTTCCAGAGATTCGCTTATGATTTGAAAAAAAAAATTTAAATATCAAATTTTAAGAATTATATTAATATTTCAGCTGAGAATAACATATCTAAAACTTTCCATGGAGAACATTTGTTTTATTTTGCATTGAGTTTACTACAATAACATAACTTTAAATAGCTAGATTTTGATTTTTTTCATTCGATCAACTACAAATACACTTAAGCGAATCTCCATGTATTAACTTTTACATTTCCAGACACATTAGTACTTATGAATAAAAAAGTTATTTTTATATAAACCCAGAAAAAAAAGACAAAATATATAGAAAATAGCAAAAATGATTTCAGAAAACTGATACTGATTCAGAAAAATAATTTTAGCGAAGAAAAAAATGAGTAATAAAATTAAAAGAAATCTTAAATACTAACTTTAGATTTCCCATTAATACTCTCTACTAAATGGCTGAAAAATATGTTGCACAGGTTATTTAATTTAACAAATCGATATGAATTTACATTTGAAAATCTTTATAATGCACCTTAATGAAAACAAAACGATTTTAACTTATTTTATCTTTTTCATAAAGTGTTATTGGGAGATCTTATAAATGCGGTTGTTTAAATTTTCAATAAAAAATTTCGGTAGTAGTATAAAATTCCGTCGACCATGGAACTTGGCGCGATTTTCCACCAACGAGTGAAAGTTGGCGCCGTTCAGCCGAGCACTCCCAAACATTTCGGCTGCATAAAATTCTTAATTTCATTAAAAATAGCAACTAACAGGTCTTCTCTATAGTGAATCGGGCATAAATTCATCTATTTACGAATCTAAGAGTCAGATTCTCCGGCGGTTCCTTTCAACTTTCGTGTACGCACACCAGGCTTCGAGTCCACAAATTTATAACGGTGATTCACTTTGAAACGTTCAAATTTCACAGCTCTTAATTCTTCAGTTTTACCAGCTTTCCATGAATCCGAAAAAATGACGGATCCTTCTTCAATATTATCTTTTATTGCTTAGAAACGAGTAGTTGCCGTTCTATCAGAATATCGTGTTGGCTAGTATACTTTTTCACGTCAAGATTCCATAACTCAGAAGTTGCATAATAAATACTCTACCGCATTCTTTTAAGCAGTATGTGCATGTCCCAGAAGTTTTTCATTTTCTTCAAATACGCTGGATAGAAATTTTCCATTATTGGCAGAATATCGCATTGCTTGGCAAAATTGGTTGACAGCATCTAACACATGTGTGGCATTTTTCTTTCTTTTTCTACAAATATCAATTATTAACTCTGTTTATTTTGATTCTTCTAACTGTGTATTAACATTTATTTAGTAATAAAAGTATTACTTCAGCGAATATACATGAATAAGAAACAATACAGAGTAATTTTACTTTTAAAATAATCACAAGCAATTTCAGGTTGGTTGGTTGGTTAAAATTTCTGATACTGAATCCTCTTGGGATATAATGTGCCAAATACAAGGTCAAAATATTACAAAAATACTTTTTTTAGAGATAAAACAGTTTAAAATGAAACATGAGGACAGAGAACAAAACAAAATTTTGTAAAATTATATGCATGGAATAAAATTAATCTTCTGTAAATATTGAAATAAATTTGGCTGGGAATTTTCCCCAACCAAGTCAATTAAAAAAATTAAAGGAATTAAAATGTTTTAAGCGAATGGAGTTAAAAGCAAAGCGTTCAATTAAAATGTACCTAACAGTCAAAGGACAAATTTAATGGTTACACATAGGGGATCCTCCTCCAGAAACATGTTCCAACAATTTCAGAGTTTGCCAGTGCATCGTTGTGAAAGCAACTATAAATTGCAAAAAACGCACATTCTAAAAACTTAGACACTTCGTCAATGAACTGTTAGTTAATCACTCAAAATGAGCTTCATGCAAGTTAAGGGAAATTTGAAAGGTATTTATAAAAATAAATTTTCATGTCGATATTTTGATTAAAGGATGAATTTCTATCTAAAATTTCTCAATAGATGTTAATAACTTGGACGCAGGAATGACTTAGAAAATATTAAGGGACAAATAGAAATAATTCTTATTGTTAAATTTCTTAATAATCAATAAAATGTAAAAAAAAAATAAATTCCTTATTAAATCTTTCGTTCTTTTGACCTGAAATAAAATAATATTCTGAATTTTTAATATTTCTGAATGCAAAAAGAAAAATGTAGTCTGGGAAAATATTTTACTTTCCTTCATTTCAGAATTTTTCAATCAAGAATTATTTTTCTTTCAGACATTTCCCCCTCATAATCCATTATGAAAATTAAATAAATGATTAAATACTCCAGATAATTCACAACGAAAAGATAATATTTTTGAAATTTTGTTTTCATTTTTCAATGACCTGTATCCTGAAAGAGTTCTTGGAACGAAATAACAAGTATCTGGATAATAACAGGCTTAAAATATGCCAAAAATATAACAATATAGCGAACAGCCGAACCCAACAAGTCATAATAAGCGATGCTAAACAAGTTTGATGTTACCAACCTTTCTCCTTTTCAACTTGGTAGGATTAATTGGATAAATATAAAGTACAAAAGAGCTCAATGATACAAAAATAAAATTTCCCATTCTAAAAATTGAAAAAATAGAAAGAAATTCATTGAGAGAAAAAAAATTACTTTCAAAAATTCATAGAAATGAATTTTCAAAATGTGAGTAGATAAGTAAAATATTCTTCAAAAAAAAAAAACCAAGTGCTTCAAGATACATATCAAACATTCGAATTGAAAAAAAAGAAAAAAAAAAGAAAAAAAAAACGTCATTATTCTATAAATTCAAAAAAGACGCAAGCTTTTGGTCGGTTATTAGTTGGTTAGTATAAGAGCAAAACGATCCAAAGAATGTGTAAAAAGTGCAAGCTGTGTGTGTGTGATAAAAGTAATTGAGTTGCTCATGGCTAGACCATTTACAAGCCGATTTTTCAGACCTAGTGTAGAGTGGTGAGCTTGAAAATAGATCACGATTCACAAAGATATTTAACATATTTGTGATACATATATGCCTTTAAGAAGCTTATGAGAAAATCATGCTTTCAACAATTACTGAAGAAGTTTGTAATTTTGTAAAATTTGTTTATTTTATATGTGATTTGATTGTTATTACATAGTAAAAAGTTTAATAAAATATTCCTATAAGTAGGTATATATAAATTGCTGTTCTAAAAATAAATTTTAATTATACGTCATTTAAATCCTCCTCTCTTTTATCATATATATTACTAATTAGTCTATTATTAACAATTCAAGAATCAAGATCGAGAAGTTCTACTCTGTTAGAATTAAAATTAGTACGTAATTATTTGAGGTAATCAGAATAAAATGAAGCATTTTGTTTAAATTTGTTAGTTTTATCAAAAAATAATTAATTCATCTGCGTAACTATAAAGAAAACAAGAAGAATTATCAGTGTATTCTATTTCATAAAAATGTAAGTAAAGATTGACTCGACTCTTACTAGCAGAAAAACCCTGAGACAGACCAAAAATTTGCTTATGAAGATTTTAACCAAAACTATAAAATTTCTCTTGTGATACAAGTTTAATTACAGAATTGATTTCTTCTCGTTTTATTGTTTGATTAAAATATTTAATGCATAAAAGTAAAAGAACACTAATTAAATCTTCAAAATCTCTTGAGTTTTAAAGGTCTTCAAAATCGTAATCGTGTATAGAGAACACTTCTCTGACCCTCATGATCTTGATAATTGTGGCACATAACTTTTGAAGTTATTAGTAAGACTTCAATTACTTGTATGCCTAATAATAACATTTTAATCATTATTAGACATAATAGTAATCGACATACATGTATTTCTTTAAACTATAAACATAATTTTTTTGGTCAAAAAGTTTTTTTTCGCCTCTTAGGGGAACATGGAAATATATTTGCATTTAGGTACCACTTTAAAAGAATCCTATCACGCGAAATGGTTACAGTTTTTTTTTTTTTTTTTTTTAATTTCTATAACTGATATGTAGGCATATAGTGAACCAAAAGTAGTTCTCTGTGTAACACCTAAGTTTTAAGAAATAATTTTTATATAAAAATGGAGGAATTAAATTTCTATGATTACAAAGTTCTATAATTTTATTCCAAAGAAAATATGCAGCAATATCATTTAAAGGTTGGTTTAGTATTGTATTATATATATGAGGTGTAAGATATTTTGTATATTTAAGAAAAACTATTTTAAAAAAACTGGAACCTAAATGTAAATATATCTCAATATTCATGTCCATATTCATCTTAAGGGGGGGGGGACTACCACTCTTCAGCTAAAAAATTACTTTTATGGTTCTATAAAATGATTAGTAAGACTTAAATTACTTAGATTTTTTTTATGTGCCTATCATTATAGGCACCTAAAAAATCAAAGCTCTACTAATATTTTTAAAAATTTATTTGTCACAAAAACAAGGAACTTTAAATTCGTTATTTTTTATTTCTCCTAACATGTTAAGGTACCCTTAAATTAATTTAAGGTTATATCTCAAAAAAATACAGAATAAAATAAGTAAATAACTTATTTTCTCTGTAACTTTTTTTTTTTTTTCATTTTAAAATCTAGCTGTCAAAACTATTGTTGAAAAACCTAAGGTTCTTCAAGTGGCCATGGTAGGCTAGTGGCCACGGTCGTGAAATTGCGGAAATTGTTTTTGTCGAATCGTGGTTTGTACAAAAGACTCGCCCTCGCTCATTATATTTGTCGTGGTCCCAAGTTCTCCCGTTCCATGTTGTGGAAGATTGAAAAGGGAGGGGCCAGCTCAGCCCTCCACTTGACAGAGATTCGAAATTACGAGGACCATTGCCAATAGTCCTCGTAGTACTTCTAAGTACGACGTAAGTAAACAATCGATCAGTCAATCAAAATCAGGCGAATTAAATACTAATAAATATACATCCAATGTTACGCAACATAAATTTTACTGAATTCTATCGTCAATTAAGGAATGTGGTATAGAATAAAATAGACAATAATTGGCGAATTCTGTACTGAATATTAACTTATCTAAAAACAGAAAATTGTAATTTTCTTTTCCAATTCTTTCATGCATTAGCCATGTAAAAAAAGCATGCAATGTTACAAAAAATAGGATTCCTATTCTGCTATCTGGTGCAATTTTTTAATGTAGATGAAAGAGTTAAGCCTAATAAAAATGAAGTGTCTTTTTACTTCGCCTCTTAGGGGCTTACCTTCATCAAGTAAGTACGTGCATCACACAACCAAGGTACCCTTGTGATATTTTTCTGTCCCATGAGGTTTATTATTCTTTGGTAAACATGGGTGACGCGTCCAGGGATACCCTAGCGGTCCTTCCCCACATATTTTCGACCCTCCTTCTTTTCAGCGAATTTTTATTCCCCCCCCCTTTCTCAAATGTCTAGATCACAGTTCACCCATTTTAGCTCAGTATAGCTAGATCTGGCTCTTGAAACCATTAAACTTCATCATCACTCCCTTACTTTTTACCTCACTAGTTTTAAGGAGTAAATGTGTTTTGTGATAGTTTATTAACGCTGCACTGAAAAGCAACACGAGGACTATTGGCGACGGACCTCGCAATTTTGACGAGGATGACACTTGAGAAAACATCTCTCTTTTCAAACTTGTAGACCATGCTAACGGGAGGACCTGACTTCGACCAGATTAACCTGGATCAGCCCCTCAACAAGACGGGTCTTTAGTTGCGTTAGAGTTCGAATCCCCAACTCGACGAAAACGACGCCGGCCGTGTATCTGAGAGCATGACCTCTAGGTTATCGTGGTCACAGAGTTAATGGGTAATTAATAATAGTTCATTGTACCTTTAATTGCAAAATAAAACATATTTTCATGAACATAGGTCTTTTTATCTCTTATAAGGAATCACCGGCTCATTATTATTGCCGTCTGTAATTGGGAATATTTGTAGCACTCATTTTTCATCATTCGTATAATTTTATCCAAATAGACAACAGGTCATTTTGGTGTCTAGACGGAAATAAAGAACAAGTTTCAATGCCTTGCATTTTTTACTTCTCAGTAAGAAAATCAAGGAGCCTATTTTCCAAACCTTATTTATTTTTTCCTACAGCACATAAGTACCAGAAGAACATTATTCTAAGCAAATCTTTTGTTTCAACAGTTTTGTAAGGGATCTTTCTTTTATTTTTTATTTTTTCGAACATTAAATTAAAGTTCTTCAACACCATGAAGCTATTTCTCGCACATTTAACTGACTTGTAAAGACAAATACAGCTTTCGAAATGAGAATTAACATCTGAGACATATCCTATAGTCTTCATCGCTTTCGAATACATTTATCTGAAGTTACTTTTTACAGTTGTATAATTTTATTTTTTGTAGAATTCATATAGCACAAAATTATGTATAGACTTTTTTTTACTTGGTAGATTATTTACCATTTTTTTTAATCCGATCTGAAAAATAGTGAAGTTCCTTCTTACTTAGAATGATTTTATTCTGTTCTATCGAATCTACTTGTTCCATGTTTATTTCCCAAAGCTGGTTTAGAAAAATAGACAGCTAATGTAAAAAAATTTGCATTGCCGTGTTTTATATAAAAAAATTTTCTCGAATGCAATTGATAGAATAATTGAAATAAGATGAGTATTTTTAAATTTGAGGGTGGGAGAGCTATATTTGCATTATATAACTCTTTATCAGTTGATGCTTGCTTAGATACACCGTGTCTGGATTTTTATTTAGTTTTAGTTGCAATTTGAATCATATTCGCCCTCACCACTTATACTGAATTATATTCTGTTTGCCTCAAATAAAAACTTTCTTTTACATCTTAAGCTGAAGGATAGATATACAGTTGGTTTAAATAAAAAAATATTCTTTTGTTTCCATCAATTGTTAGAATCTACTTATTCGATCACTAGACTCTTGGAAGCTAATCAAAGAAATACCATTGATATTTACAAAGAAATAATTCATTAGATGGCTTATATCTTGTGAATAAATCATCCGTTTTTTTAAAATCTCGTAATTTTTTTTATCCCGCTATTCTCTTTATTAAGTGTTTTGTGTTTTTTAAATACTCAACTTTTGTATAGGATAAAAATTGATTACAATATCATAAATTGCGTAATCACATAACTTCCTGTCACAACTTGGTATTGCAGTCATTTGTGACATCACAATTATAAGATTTCTCATTTTTCATTTTCTTAAAAAATTTTTGAAATGTATATTATTCTGCATTAAAATGACGTAACGACTTCCAGCTAAGAGCTGACACTGATACTTTGGGGGCCCCCCCCCCCCAATCAGTCTGTTCGACGACGGCTGGCCACAGCGTTGATCTGTAAGATGATTTTTGATATGACGTGAATGTGTGAACGCCAAATAAAAAATTTGTCAGTAAAAGATTTTTTTTAATGAATTGGATACTTCGAAATATTTACCACTATGCCAACCGCTGTTTTATATAACGACTGCTTCGTTCTGACTTATGTAATGATCTTAAGGCAAAACTTCGCAGTGAAAGATGGTGTATGTTGAATATTTAAATGATTTTCCATTTCTTCACATATATTCTACAGGCATTATAATTCCAGCTCAAGATAAAATTCTTTTCTACGTTTTTCTAGTTTTGTCCCTTTTTTACAAAACACAATAAATAAGAAATCTATCTAAATTTTTAAAGCGTATTCGTCTCTTTAAATTAAATGGTAACAAAATTTCGTATTGAAAGATTATAGATTTTCCAAAAAATTAACTAGTTTTTAATTTCTTCCGACGTTTTTTAAGCGTAAGATAATTTTTTTTTTTTTTTTGGTATTCTTGTAGCGACTTCCTTCTACATCAGCGCCACTGATTAAAAGGCCTTACTCAACCAGCCCGTGGGGATATCTCTTCGGCCTGATTGGTAGGCCCGTCGCCTTCGGATCCCTTGGACCGGGGTTCGAATCTGCGCTGCCGTTTCGCGAGCGCCACAAGTGGTGACCCCGGACGTGATCACTAGATGGCAGCACGACTGCCTGTACCTACTGATTGCATATGCCCCGACGATCGCCGTTAGTGGTGACTCAGGGGCTTGAGCACTAGGTGGCAGCACGGTGTTTGCATATGTTCCGATGCAAAAACGCTTGTCTCTGGTTTCTTAAGACAAGCGAGTGCGATTCTCTACTGGTGATACTCCGGTTCTGGCGCACGTTTCGGCGCCTTCTGAACAAAATGGCGCACTTTTCGGCGCCTTCTGAGCAAAATGGCGCACGTTTCGGCGCCTTCTGAATAAATTGGCGCACGTTTATCTCCATTCCGTATCATCACGCTGCGATGATACTGGAGGGGGAGTGTGTAGCGACTTCCTTCTACATCAGCGCCACGTGGGGATATCTTTTCGGCCTGATTGGTAGGCCCGTCGCCTTCGGATCCCTTGGACCAGGGTTCGAATCTGCGCTACCATTTCGCGACCGCCACATTCTCACAATAAAATGCAGTGGTGCAATGAAAAGTCAATATAATTTTTTAAAGCTTATTCGTCTATATAAAATAAAGGATTTACGTGGTGTAATTTATTTTCAAACTTTTATTTTTATTTATTGATTGGTGATTTTATTTCTTTTTATAAAAGTTGGATTTTTTGCTGTTCATTCAAAAATAATCCCGGTAAGAAACGATTTTTCTTTCAAGCTTCATACTTTGCGTAACATTTGGCGACTTGGAGAGAAACTTGGCGTAAATTTAATTCTTTAAATAATTAGTTTTAATCAATTAATTTTCATTAATTGTAATTAAATTATCGTATTGTCATCGAAAACAATCACGTATAGAAAAATTCAGCTGAAATGAGCACTTCAAGATGGGAAAAAAAAGTTTTTAAAGTTTTCACCCAGACATAGTTACAACGTGAGTAGAAGAAAAAACGTTAAAAATTATTGTGACTTACTAAAATCTGCATCTGCAACAAAAAAAAAAAAATCTGTTTTTTGTACTATTCCAAAATGTCTTGAGTAATTGAAAAATCGCAGCAAATAACAAGTAGAAAAGAATATTTCTTATAAACCTTGCTGTATGTAATTACAGAGAGATAATTATCACCAAAATGTGAAGAAATCTGTGAATCAAATAGTTTCACAATATGAGTGTTAATTTCATGCCAAAAAATAAATAAATGTAATGAAGCAAAGGATAAAAAATAATTTTCTCTCAAAATTAAATTTCAATCGATATTGCCCTTGTATTGACTCTGAAATTAAAATGATAGAAATTCAATCCTTTACGTATAATTAAAGTTTTGTAATTAGTAAATAAGAACTTTATTTGAATATGTCATTATTATGAATATTTTAGATATACAGCATCACCATTTATAAATTAAGAAAGCGAAGTACTTCGCTTCCATACTAAGTCCAATTTTAGATTCCAACTGCCAAGTCTGGGTCTTGGCAACAAATTACAATATTAAATTATTAAAATAACTCAAAATAATACCATTAGAATTTATCTATAATATGAGAGGGTGTATGAGCAATTAAGAAATATAAAAATCAATCCGCACATCTCGTCATTGACAGATAACTTTGAAAAACTTTCAACAAGTTTTTCTGTAAAACTTGGAGCAATTGGAAATTCTCAAATCCTCCATTCCTAGTTTATGATGTAACCCCTAACACTAAGTGGAATCTCATAGGCCTCCGTAGTTCTTTCTTTGCTGAAATTTTGCAATTATTAACTCTTTAAATTATTAACTCTTTTTCAAGTGCACTTCCATACTTTCTAAATCTCTCTAGCTAGTGAGTCATAGCTAATGTAGTAGTGTAGTTTCCTGGCTAGCACCTTCTGCAACCTTGTTCAATTTACCTGATTTATTTTTCTCATTTTTCCCCCTGTTGCAATGCGTAACATAAATCACGATCCCATTTAATCTGAACGGATACATTTCTCCCTAAACCCACTTTCCCCTACGCCTCGTAAACAATCACATCAAACATAAGCCATAATCTGCAATGAATTCTGAGATTTGTCAGATGCTAGCTAAAAAAGTTGGCTTCTCGAACTAATTGCTCGAGAATTGCAAATTAATTAACAACTACTGGATGGCTTAATTATTTCTCATTTTAAAAAATGCTCCTATTATTAGATTTTCCCCCAAAACTAATATCCGATTTTTAGATTAGAATAGTTATTGAAAGGGAATTAGATTGAATAGTTATAGTTTACTCTTTATACGTAACAATAATTTCGATGTTGTTCAGAGCCCAACTTGTATTGGAAAAAAATTGCTTTCTTGAGAATACTCTTAGTATTACTTAGAAATACTCTCGTTTGTTACAAAGAGAAGCGTGCTGGTTTCCTCAAGATAATGATAAAAAATAACTATAACAAATGGTTATTATACATATATCACTAAATCTGATAAAGCTTTGCAATCTATTTTGAAAAATACTTTATTAAAACTTGAAGAAATAGCTATTATTAAAAATAGTAAAGAAGTAGCTAATTCCATATGTAATACCCAAATCCATTATATTTATAGTTATAATTTTCATGATCTTCTTAATTCAATTGACATAAAGGATATGATTAAAGTCCTTCCAATTCTCTGTGAAAAATATAACTTAGAGAATGTGATAAAACTGAAGAATTTTATGAACCTTATGCAATTAGTACAGAAAGAAAACTATATTATTTTCAATAAAAAAATCTACTAACAAATAAAGAGCTTGCCTCAAGGATGACCAGCTAGGAACATTCTGGTTAATCTATACTTGCATTTTTTCGAATCGAACTATGTTAACAACTCTTTTTATATTTTGTAGAAACACATAGATGACCTAATAATTATTAGCAAATGTAGAAATAATAAGATGAGCATTGATTTTTATCCAAATTATTTGGTTTCTTTTTTTAAGAGTAAACTAAAACTAATGTAAGGCTGAATATCTTGATATAGAATTACAAATACTAGATCACGTCCTTTATCGTAATATATATATTAAAAGAAATGCATTTAAATTTAAAGTAATTAAAATGTCATATTGGAATTTCAATATTCATATATCCATATACAGAAACATTATATTAAATTTCTAGCATCGTAATAAATTGCTAACTTCTCATGATTATGACAGATTAAAAAATATTATAAAATTCATTGGAAATTGAATGGAGTGTGATTATCCAATAGATTCTTTTAAAAACATGTTCCTAGTAATTTGTATGATTGTCTAAATTTATATGTATTTAACATTTCCCTTAATGAGTCATGAAGGGATTCTGAAGGATATGGAAATCAAATTTTTGGAATTTAAAATTGGCATTTTTTTTTTATTATTATTATTATTTTGACAAATTTGTTACTAAGATCTTTATTTTAGATAATGATTTAATTGATTCTTGATATTCACATCTTGGAAAATTGAGAGTTTTTTTCTGGAGTCTTTTGAATTTGTGAGGTTTTGTAAATTCAAGCCTTAAATATAAGAACTAAAAGCTTTCAGAACTTTTATGGAATTTCGAAGACTAATTAAAAAAAAATCCACTACACAACATTAGGATTACAAAGACAGCTAATTAATAGTCTAGCTATGAAGAATTCCTCAATTTTTACATAGCTTATATTAACAGACACATATTTTATTCATTGTACTCAAGAAGCTTTTAACAATTGAAATTCAGTTTTTGTATTCTTTTAGGGTCTTTTTTCTGTTTGAAGGGGGGGGGAGTTAACTCCTAATTAACTGTTTTAATGTTGGGATGTTTATTACATATTCTCAAATTTAAGGCTTTTCTTACAATACCTAATTAGTAATTATTGATATCAATAATAACTAATTAGGTATAGACCATATTTGGCAACAACACAAAATTTTAGGCATCCTTATTTAAAAGGTTTCTTAACCTTTTGCACTGTAAATCTGAATCATTTGCATACATATATGACATAGTATACGTGACCTTTTTATCGTTTGAAATGGGTATTTACATCTATTTTAAATGGATTTCATTCTTTTCATGAGCTTGGATTTAGATATTTTTTGGTCTAAATTTTTAAAAATATTTATTTAAAATATTTAATTCATAGTTTTTTGCTTAAAATTTTTGTAATTGCTGCATCTTGCCTCTTCTTCTCTTATTTCTTTTGCATCACCTATTAAGCATTGTAACACATGGATCAATAAGTTCCGAGACTAACCCAGAGATGGCGCTCGTAGTAAACCAGTAACCAGGTCTTTCTAGAGTACTAACCTTTGCTTGAAACGTGTCAAAATTTTAAGTCGATCGGACCAGAAACAGTTGAGTTATCGAGGTTGGAGTAAAGTCGTTTTGTAGTTTGTTTAAAAAATGGAAAAAACCGAGTTTCGTGTTCTGATAAAACATTGTTTTTTAATGGGTAAAAACACCGTGCAAGCGAAACAATGGATTGAAAAATGTTACCCGGACTCTTGTCCATCAAAAGCAACGATTTGTCAGTGGTTTGCCGAGTTTAAACGTGGTCGTACCGACACAAATGACGCGGAACGCTCGGGTAGACCTGTGGAAGCCGTTACACCGGAAAATGTGAGTGAAGTGACAAACATTATAATGAAAGATCGTAAAGGGAAGCTCCGTGAGATTGCTGAGATGACACAGATATCATATGGAAGTGTATTTACTATCCTTCATGAAATATTGAGCATGAAAAAGGTTTTTTCCAAGTGGGTGCCGCGATTGCTTTCGATGGAACAAAAACAGCAACGAGTCGATGATTCAGAAAGCTGTTTATCGCTATTTACTCGCAACAAAAAAGATTTCTTGCGTCGTTACGTGACCATGGACGAAACATGGATACATCACTACACTCCAGAGTCGAAGCGGCAGTCATCTGAGTGGCGCACAGCTGGCGAAAGCCGTCCGAAGCGTCCGGAAACGCAGCAGTCAGCTGGCAAAGTCATGGCGTCAGTTTTTTGGGATACGCATGGCGTGATTTTCATTGACTACCTCGAAAAAGGTAAATCGATCAACAGTGATTATTATATTGACTTGCTGGTGCGTTTGAAGGAGGAAATCGCAAAAAAACGACCGCACATGCAGAGAAAAAAAATCCTTTTTCACCAAGACAATGCACCCTGCCACAAGTCGATGAAAACAATGGCAAAATTGAACGAATTGGGCTTTGATCTGCTTTCCCACCCCCCATACTCGCCAGATTTAGCCCCCAGTGACTACTGGCTCTTTGCTGATCTTAAAAAAATGCTCCAGGGGGAAAGATTTGGCTCAAATGAGGAGGTCATCGCTGAAACTGAAGCTTATTTTGAAGCGAAAGATAATTTTTTTTATAAACATGGTATTGAAAAATTGGAAAAGCGTTGGAACGATTGTATTACCCTAAAAGGTGATTATGTTGATGAATAAAAAAAAATTTTGCAAAAAAAATGTTGTTTTCAATGTTAGTCTCGGGACTTATTGATCCATGTGTTATTGCCCTTTATAATTTACATTTTGGAATGATCCAATTTTCGCCCAGTTAGATGCACTGAGGGAGGTTTGGTACCACAGAACATATTTATCCCCACGCAATTCAGTCCCCAATTTGCGTGTGCATATATTGTTTCAATACGTATATTCAATTTTTATTCTATTATTTACTATTTTTTCTATAAAGGCTTTTTTTTTTTTATATATATATATATTTCCTTGTTTAGATTTTTGTATTTTATTTGTCCCCTTATATTTGGTTTTATTAACGTCGCACTAGAGGCAACACGAGGGTTTTTGGCTACAGACCTCGTACTTTTTAACCTCTGTCTAGTGACGAGGAAGACACTGGAGCATACACCCCCTCTCCTAACTTCCACACCACACTAATGGGAGGACTTTGGGCCCCGACAGATTTAATGTGCATCAGCACCGGCTACACGGCGGATATTTAGTGGCATCAAGGCCCGAACCCGCAACCATACCACTAGACTACCGCGGTCACTTAGTCTCCTAGTTTATTATGTTGTTTTTTAATAATTTAATTGTTATATATATATATATACACACACACACACACACACACACACATATACATATATATATATATATATATATATATATATATATATATATATATATATATATATATACTCTATATAATTCTTTTATTTTTTTGAAATTATTATTTTCACTATTTTTTGTTTTTTTTTTAAATTTTTGCTTTTTATTTATATACTTTCTTCAATTTTGTTATGTAATTTTTAGCAAATAAAAATTTTTTGTTTCTTTAAATCAATCAATCAGTTTTTACTTCGGTGGTAAATTCTTTCATGAGTTTAATTTTAGTTAACGTCGCTAGAAGCAACACGAGGGCCTATTGACGACGGACATCGTAATTTTTTTGAGGACCA
Organism: Nephila pilipes; assembly: GCA_019974015.1. Lineage (NCBI taxonomy): Eukaryota > Metazoa > Arthropoda > Arachnida > Araneae > Nephilidae > Nephila > Nephila pilipes. Next base: position 684,266 of record BMAW01022834.1, read on the forward strand.
CGGTCGAAATTATTGTTGAGGACGACACCTGAGCTGGCACCCCCCTCTCTTAACATCCACACCACGCCAACGGGAGGACTTTGGGCCCCGAACAGATTTAACGTGCATCAGCCCCGGCTACACGGCGGCTTACGGAGGCTGTGTAGCCTTCCCTAAACCACCTAAAGGCTCAGAAATCAAATCCTCTACAAACAAAATCAAAGAAAACATCACGTATGCAAATGCCCTTACATCCAACCAACAGATGGCGCCACCCCAAGAAAATCTTCCATCCAAAAAACCGGAAAAGAATCGACACAGCAGGCAAAGAACCGAAAATAATTCTATCAACGCACTACTCACTGCAACAATTTCAACCCCCTGGGTCTAACAATATGCTCTTGGAACGCCAATGGTGTGAAATCCAAAGTAGTAGAACTAAATGAATTCATCAACAAACACTCACCTGACATAACTTTAATCCAAGAAACCCACCTCAAAATTAATCAAAAAATTTTCATCCCTAACTACTCAGTTTATAGAAATGATCGCATCACTGAGGGAGCTGCCTCAGGCGGAACTATGATCCTTATTAAAAGAAACCTGAAACATCACTCCCTACCTACCACACCACACCAATGGGTCGAATCAACATTAATAGTCCTTACTCCCCCCAACCATGAGCCTATCACAATTACTTCAATCTATGTTCCCCCTAGCACTGACCCACATCTTTTCACAATAGATCTGGAAAATTTACTTCAAACAAACAGTAACTGTATCATTTTTGGAGACTACAATGCACATCACCAAAACTGGAACTGCAATAAAAATAGCACACGAGGAAACCAACTAAACCACTTTGCTAACCAACTTGACCTTAAAATTCTTTTTCCCCCAACTCCCACACGATACGGCCATAACTCACATTCAACTATAGATATTGCCCTCCTCTGAGAATTTTCACATCCTTTTACTATTTCTTCCATCCCTGAACTCAGCTCCGACCATAACCCTGTTTTAATTGAATTTACATACAAAGTCCCATATGAAATCAACAATAGATCCACATACACATGTTGGTCAGCTTTCTCCTCACACTTACAAAACACCACTAATTTTTTAAATATCGCAAATATCAACAACATTCAACAACTTGAAAATAACATTAACACTCTTACAGATAATATTATTAATTCACACAAACATGCATCCAAACCTGTTAAACACACAAGCCAAACATATACACCCTCCCATATTAAAGACCTCATTAAAACTAAAAATAGCCTTCGAAAACAATACCAAAGATCCCACAATCCTAACATTAAAACACAAATTAATAGATTGCAAAATAAAATTAAAAAAGAAGTACACAAATTTTCCCAAAAATCATGGAATCTCAAACTTGAAAACCTAAATACTCAAGATAATTCTCTATGGAACATCTCAAATTTTTTCAAAAATAAAAGATCCCAAATTCCTACACTTAACACACAACATGGAACTGCCATAACAAACGAACAAAGAACAGAAACACTTGCTGACGAACTTCATCGGAATTTTCAAAACAACCCCTCCAATGACCCTGTTTTTGATAATAATGTTTCACTTGTTATTCAAAATTTCCTCACCTCCCCACCACCACACGAACACACCACTCCACAAGACATAATAAATTTCATCAAAAAACTTAAAAACAAAAAAGCCCCAGGTAAGGATACAATTACAAATAAAATGTTAAAAAACCTTCCAATAAAAATTATCTTCCTACTCACAATAGTCATTAATAAAATCCTAACTTTTAACCATTTTCCAAAAAACTGGAAAACTGCTATTATTTTCCCCATCTTAAAACCAGGTAAAAACGCTCATCTCCCTGATAACTATCGTCCTATCTCTCTCCTTTCTACTCTTGGAAAACTAACAGAATCCATAATTCTAGAAAAACTTAAGCACTTCTTAACATCTAACAACCTTAACAACCCTAATCAATTTGGCTTCACCCTCCAACTCTCTACCCTACACCCACTATTAAAACTAATAGAAATCATATCATCTGGATTCACCAAAAAAAAATCCACCGGTGTAGTCTTCCTAGACATAGCAAAGGCATTTGACAGAGTTTGGCTCGAAGGACTAACATACAAAATGATTCAAGATAATTTTCCCCCACCACTCATTCTACTCATTCACTCATATTGTAACGAACGTTTTTTCCAGGTCAGAATTAACGATTCCCTATCTACCCCACGTAAAATTAAATCGGGAGTAGCTCAAGGAAGTTTAATCGGTCCATTTTTATTTAACTACTATATAAACGATATTCCAAATTACTCCTTAACAACATTAAATATGTACGCCGACGACACGGCAATTGTCGCCAAATTTAAAAATCCTAAAACAGTTACATTTGCAATAAATAAACACCTTGAGCTACTCCAATCATATTTTAACAAGTGGAAAATAAAAATAAATGTTGATAAATTCCAAGCTGTAATATTTACTAAAAGAAAAACTATCCCCCCCCCACCCACCTTCTTCCAAAAACAAATTCCTTGGGATACACACGCTAAATACCTAGGCTTAACTTTTGATAAGCATCTGACCTGGAAAAAACATATTCTAAATACTAGAGATAAATTTCACAAAATTTCGCATAAAGTATATCCATTAATAAATAGAAGATCCAAAATGAACATACATAACAAACTCCTTATATTCACGGCAATCACGAGACCTTTAATCAGTTACGCTAGCCCAATTTGGGCCTACTGTGCCAAAACAAATTTAAACATTTTAGAAAGTTCTCAAAGTTCTACTATTAGGATGATCGCCAGGGCTTCCATGTTCATGAAAAATAGAGACATCTATAATGCACTTAAAATTACCACATTTAAACAACACGTTCAAAAGCTTGCCTCAAACTTCTTCAAATCACTTGTAAATATTGATAATCCTAACATCCAAAATCTGGAAGACTATCAAATAAATCCTAAAACTAAAAGACACAGGAAAATACTCTTAGATTACAACCCACCATAAAAAATATCATTTCACATACAAACATTCACTTGCTCCGCCCAACAAACTTATGCAAACTTACACACAATCGCTGGCAGCCAATCGCAGCATCGCATCTACTCACCAGTCGACCAATCCCAGATCAAGATCTCCACTTCATCTCCCAGCTTAATAGTTTTTAGACTCTCTGTTCTTCACTTTCCTGGAAATACCTTTCTCAACCAACAGATGGCGCCAAATTCATTTCAACTTAAAACTCTTATATCTCAGCAAATTACCATCCGATCATCTAGACTTTTTCATCATATCAACCCAGGATCCACAGTTATAGAATGATAAAACCAACTCTCCAAAGTGACTTTTTAAACACAAGAATTGGGCTTGTGGAGCGCTCCGCGCTCCGGGAGCCCATTGAATATCAACGTCAACGCTACACGGCGGGTCTTTGGCAGCCAAGGATCGAACCCGCGTCTAAACAAAAACCGCTGTTCGCTAGTCCACTACCTTGACCACTAGGCTACCGCGGCCCAAATTCTTTCATGAAGTAGAACAGATAAAAGAGAGAGAAAGCATAGGAATGAAATTTGTGTAGTGTCTTATACGTATTTAAAATGTTGTTAATAGTAATGCTTGAATAATCTATTTATTTGCAATTTGTTAAAGTTTCTCTTATGACTAGATGATTAAGTTCTTTATGCATTTATTTTTGTAGTCCGTAAACTGTTTCAACATTTTTTCTGATGATGTGTCATTGGTAATATTTTATGTTACATTTTGTTTTAGAATATTTACTTTTTTGATTAATTTTTGTTTAATTTATATTTCTATTTTCATTTGGTTTTTTAATTGTTTTTATAACATGATATTTTAGATATTCAGTTGTGTGTGATTTGATTTTTTTGCAGTTCATTTGAAGATTATTACTTTGTTTACCTTCTATATGTTATGGTTAATTATCTGAATTTTGCATATTTTTAGTTTGTTATCATATTTTTTATAATTTGATTCACTGATGTGTAATAGTTTGATCAATAACACGCACATAACACACATTATTCCTTTCCATTGTATCCATATTCCTAACAGAAATACCAACGATAATACAGCCCTCTATTTTTAAGCCATTAGACTCTGCTTTATGACGATACACTTTGAAACATTCCAGAGTAAATATTCAAAGCAATGATTCAACTATAACCTTTCGTCTCATTCTAGTAAAAATTATTACACGTAACTAAAATACATCGTGTGTTAAAAACACCGTCAAATCCGTAGTTGCAAAATTACTGAAAAAACAGGAAATCCAGCCTACATCAAGCGTGACTAAGAGGTGCCTCTAGCCAGTCGGACAGACCGAACTCAATAATGAAAAATTTAAGTGACGAAATTTCAACCACAAGCAATTACTTTCAGGATTACACACTAGATGGCGCCATGAGCAAAGTGCTTAAATAACCAGTAATATTGATTTTTTTTTTTCCAATCAGAATGTTAAAAACACTATGATATACCAAATGTTTAAAAGAAGAAAAAATTAACTTAAAGTGATTGAAAAATATTTTAGCAACATTCTTTAATTTTTAAGGGACCAATTCTTTTACAGTGAAAAGGTGGAGGAAAAAATTTAAGGAAAAAAAAAGCGTAAATAAATCATACTGCATTTTATAATTCAAACTAAAATACACTAATTATGCTTACATCCCTTTTAATTATTTAATTAAACAAGTATTTTTCCATTGAATGAATATTTTTTTGTCAATATATCATTTCCAAACAAAATATTGGAAATTTCGGAGGAAGAAACATCCATTATATTGAATTTACAGTAAGTACTCCATCTAGAGTATCAACATTCAATCTAGATTTCTCACTTGTCCAAAAGTCATTACCAATGGAAAAAACTCTTTCAACTGCTACATTAGTTCCAGGGCAGAACAACCTAAAAACAACAAAAATAACTAAATTTTAAATGAATTTCTTTTTTTTGAAATGGTTAAATATTTCCACCCATCTTTTTTCAATTCAACACGTTGATTTTCTAATTGTTCTAATTAATTAAAAATTAAATATACATTCATTCTTCTAATTTCTTCAAACGGACAATTGTCATCAATTTTAATATCAGACATTTCTTTCGTTAAAAACTCAACACAATTTTCAATATCAGCCCAATTTACTTGCGATGAAGTCAAAAAACAAAGCTGAAAGTTATTTCCTGTGATATTTGTTTCAGACCATTCTTCGACATATTGGAAAGATGTTTCGTGAAAATTCTGCACTTCTTTGATACCTGTTTCCTTTATGCTTCGATTTGATTCCTTTAAGTTTGACAATTCTCTTTTTATTATTAAAGGAATAAATATTTCTTCAAATCGGGATTTATATTGAAGGACAAAATCGTTCAATCGATATAATTTCTGTGGCAGAAATATATTCACCTATAATATTTTGAATCGTTTTGTGGAAAATAGATGCCTGATTATGTATCAAACACATAAATGTCTCAGAGAAATCATAATTGAAAAAGATTCTAGAATTTTTGGACATTTGCTTAAACTTTAAAAAATGTTCGGAGAGGCTGAAATAATTATAAAACACGCTCTATAGCAGATGTTAGAGCAAGCCATCTAACTTTTGAAAACGAAAATTACAAAAGTTGTTCTAGTAAATTTATGTATATATATTTTTTTATGTTAGAAAATGTTTGTCGAAATTAAAAGTGTTCTCCAGAGAACAACGACTCCTTCCTTTATATGTCTGTAATACAATACAACTCATAAACAGGATTCATAAGTTTTAAATAATTATTTAAACAATAATTTAGTTTTAAAAACTATTAAGCGTTATATATTATATGTACAAAAAGTGGTATTTATATCTAGTTGAATTTATATTCTTATAATATTAAGTATCAAAATTATGTAACACTCCAAAATAATTTTTAAAATGTTCTTCTGGTTGAAATGTAATAATATTCAAGGAAATTTGAAATATTTTACTCTTTCTAGAATAATTATTCTGTATCATTTATGTAAGAAATAAGTATATCGGCTTTTCACACTTCAATATTTATGTAATAATAATTTTTAAAAAAATGGTCATTTAAGTGATTCTAATTCAGTAAAACACAAAATGATGCTTTATTCAAATGAGGTAATTATAATTATTCCGAATACAAACATTCAAACCTTTAAATACAAGCGATCGCTTCTATCTCATTAAGACCAGAAAAAATATAATTAATAATCATTCAGAATACGAATATAATCTATTTTCTGTATCAATAAGAACAATACCATCTTCAAAGAAAGAATTAAAAATAACTGACGATGACGTAAGAATAAATAAAATTAATCACTATGGAAGTTAGAAACGTTGATAATAAAAACAGACGGTAAAATAATATAAATACTCTCCTCTTTATTTAAACAGAGGAAAAAATTACTTTCCCTTTATTTTTCACTATTAGTCTATTTTAGAAACTTAATGTTTACTGTTTTGAGGAAATTAATGCAAAATAAAAATTATACTTTAACAAAATTAAATACAGGGAGGGGGAGAGTGATTCCCTCAAATAATACACCTGGTGATCCCAATTCTAGGGATGCCTTTAGTGCTTTATGAATTTATTTTATCGCATTTAAATGTGCAATATTTCTTTATTAAGTTATAATAATTTCTTTATTAGATTTGGGTATTAAAATAATTCTAAAGAAACAAAATATGTTTATGTATTATTTAAGAGGAATATACATTTCTTTTCTTTTATTTAATTACTGTCAGATGTGGAATTATAACATATTTCTGGCATTAACTGAATAATTTGCAAAGTTTTATATATATATATAT